>OY970766.1:20970494-21165494 GCA_963853795.1 Xestia rhomboidea
ACTATCAAAACTTTTCCTTATTTGAATCAATAATGGAAGATGTCCTGGCAAAACTTGCAGCCAGTAATAAATCTACAATTATTTGTGGTGATTTCAATATCAATATTTTAGAAGAAAGTTCAAATAGCAGTCGGTTATTAAATCTTTTTAAGTCATTTGACTTGACCAACACTTTTATAGAACCTACTAGAGTCACTCCTTCTACTGCTACTTGCATAGATAATGTTTTCTGCGATTGTGATTACTTAGATAAGGCCATAGTAAATTGTCTGCCTTCTGACCATAGCGGACAAACTGTAACTTTTAGGTGTAATACACCCCCATTGCAAAAAGTTCAAATTAAATTTAGACCTATAACTTCTAGCAGATTAAATAGGTATAATATTTCGCTACAAAACAAGTTAAGTGCTATGAGCCTTGACGATATTAATATAAATCAATTGTATGATCGTTTCTTTTCAATAGTTCACACGGAATTCAATAAAACTTTTGAAAAGAAGACAAAAAGTATTTGCCCTAAATTCATATTTAGTGATTGGGCAACTAGAGGTATCCGAAAAAGTAGGGAAAGACTATTTGAGCTTTATGGCCTTAAGCCTTTTATAAACACTGAAACTTTTAACAAGTATGTTGCTAAGTATTCAAAAATTTTTAGAAATACATGCAAGGTTGCTAAAGCCCTGCACATTAGCAACAAGATCAAAACAGCAGAAAATAAAATTAAGACAGTTTGGAAAGTCATAAATAACGAGACTAACAGGAAGAAAATACGTAACACTAGCTACACATTAGATACAGCATGTGGTCCTAAAAGCTCTGATAAGGAAGTAGCTCAAGAATTTGTAAATTTCTTTACCGATGTACCATTTAAAACTACAGAGGCTCTTATTTCCTCACCTGAACTCTCAATTGGTTTATTAAAGGCGAATGTGTCTGGCTGCCTGGCTGAATTTAAATTTAAACACCTATGATACACATTAAACCTACATTAAACCCTATGATAGTTATTAAAGCTTTCCGGCAAATAAAAATCAAACTGACCGAAGATCTATGGGGAATGTCTATCAAAGTTTGTACATTCATACTTGAGACTATAGCCCCTTACCTAGCTTTAATTTTTAATTTATGTGTAGACCAAGGAGTTTTCCCTGATTTAATGAAATACAGTAAAGTCATACCTCTTTTCAAATCCGGGGACAGTAAAGACACTAATAATTATAGACTTGTATCGGTTTTACCAGCTTTTAGCAAGGTTTTTGAAAAGGTAATGCTTAATCAAATGCTCTATCATTTTAACACCAACAGAATCTTACATGATCAACAGTATGGTTTCACCAAGGGACGTTGTACAACTGACGCCGGTGTAACCTTATTAAAGCACATATTTACTGCGTGGGAAGAGTCTCAAGACGCCATAGGAATTTTTTGTGACCTCTCCAAAGCGTTTGATTGTGTAAATCACGACACATTACTTTTGAAACTTGAGGATTACGGACTGGGTAAACTTGCACTTAGTTTGGTAAAATCTTATTTGAATGATAGACAACAACATGTTCAAATAAATGGTGTTAATTCACATGGTTTAAAAGTAAAAATGGGGGTTCCACAAGGCTCAATATTGGGTCCTTTCCTTTTTCTAGTATATATAAATGATCTACCCTATTTATTGAAAAACCAACCTCAAAATATGGTGTTATTTGCTGATGACACTTCCTTAATTTTTAAGATAAATAGGCGGGCCCAAAATCTAGATGACGTAAATAATGCCCTACTTCAGGTCCAAAATTGGTTCACAGCAAACAATTTGGTATTAAATGAAAAAAAAACCAAATGCATAAGATTTGCTTTACCGAATGTTAAAAGTAGTGATTGTGATATAGTACTGATTTAAGAGAAACTTGAATTCGTAGATAAAACGGTTTTCCTGGGATTACGCTTGATTCAAGGCTACAATGGGGTTCTCATTTAACATCTCTTGCGGGGCGGCTAAGTTCAGCAGCATATGCAGTTAGAAAAATTTCGTCAATATACTGATGTAGATACCGCTAGACTGGTTTATTTTAGTTACTTTCATAGTATAATGTCTTATGGCATTTTGCTATGGGGACGGGCTGTAGATATTGAGTCTATATTTATTCTGCAGAAAAGAGCCATCACAGCCATATATAATCTTCGTAGGCGCGATTCTCTAAGGGAACTGTTTAAGGATATTGGCATCATGACAGTACATTGTCAATACATCTACGAAAACATAATGTACGTCAGAAAAAATCTGCACCTTTTTGGTAAAAGGGGTGACAGACATAATCACAGTACTAGAAATAGGGACCAACTAGTTCAGCCAGGCTTCAGACTCGCTAAAGTAGACTCATCTCTCATGGGGTACTGTTTGAGATGCTATTATAAAATTCCACAAAGTATTCTTGAACTGAATGAGACGAAATTTAAAACATGTATTAAACGCACACTATGTAAGCAAGCATATTACAAGTTGAGCGATTATATCGCTGATAAAAATGCTTGGCTCAATGCTGGTCCTGCTCCACAAGGACAGGGGCGCTTAAATTGATAGCATTAAATGGTATTGTTGGAGCTGCTGAAGATTGTACAACTATCTTTGCATTGTATAGATTCAATCTCTTTAGTATTATATAATCGCATAGCCCATATTGTGTGAGTACTATGTACTAGAAAGCTATCATTCACTGGAAACCTACGTCTTTTCTTGACTTGAATGTGCCCTGGCGGTTGAGAATATGTCATGCTCACTCAAAAGTCTCGCTGATGGTGGCGCATGTGTCGGATCATTTAGTTCCCTTCAAAATGGTTGAGTTGAATGGTGCTGATCTATGCGTCATGTCCGTGAACGGGCGCTGTCGGTTGTGACTGGTCATCTCTCAGTTGCCATGGCTTATTTTAATGAATTATTTTAGTTTTTGAATTGTTTTTTTTTTCTGTTTTGTTTTACTGTGGACACTTTTAACGTGCACATCTTGCTACATTGTTCTCACATAATATACCATCTCAACATGAATGATGTAACCAAGATTTTGTAACAATATTCTGATTTAAAAGAGTGTCCATGGAGTTTCTTGCCCGTTCTTCTCCATAGAGATCTACGCTAGGGAATGGGCAACTACAGTACTTTCACAGTTTTTATGTCTTGTGACTGGGACTGTAGCTACATTTAATTTTCATCTTTGTTTCGACAATTCAAAAGTGCCTGTAACTGGCTTACTTGAAATAAATGCTTTGATTTTGATTTTGATTTATAGACGACTTCTCTAGAAAGGTATTTGTTTACTTTCTCAAATGTAAATCAGAAGTATTAGAAAAAATTATGGAATTTAAAAATAAAGTAGAAAACGAGTTGGACCGTAAAATAAAAATACTTCGCAGCGACAATGGAAGAGAGTATTTAAACAGTCAGTTTGATAAATGTCTGAAGAAATTTGGCATAAAGCACCAAACAACGATTCCATACACACCTCAGCAAAAAGGTGTAAGCGAGCGAATGAATCGTACTCTTATAGAACGAGCTAAATGTATGTTACTCAATGCCTCATTATAGAAGGAGTATTAGGGAGAAGCAATAGCAACTGCTGCCTACATCATTAATCGCTCACCAACTCGCTCACTGTCTTATATCACCCCTGAGGAACGATGGACTGGATCCAAGCCTGACTTAAGTCATATGAAAGTCTTTGGTTGCCAAGCAATGGTACATATACCAAAAGAAAAGCGTCACAAATTAGATGCTAAGTCTCGTAAGTTGACATTTATTGGTTATAGCGAATGCTCTAAAGGATATCGCTTTATAGATGAGAAAACCAAGCAAGTAATAATGAGTAGAGATGTAGTATTTTTAGAAGAAACTGTCAACCAAAATAAAATAATCAAAAATAGCAATTGTACCAAAACCACAGATAAAAAGTATAAGGAATTAGTGGAAGCGAAGAATAAAATAGAAGAGAAGAATTTAAACACATTTACAAGCAAATGTAATAACTGCAGTGAAGAGAATAATGATGAGACATACATGCCTCCAGGTTCAATCAATACCAGTTCACCTGAAATATGTCATGTAAATCTCAGGCCTCGTCGAGATTCACAGAGACGAGAACGAGAAGTAAACAGTAACAGTTCGGATCCTAAGTCTTTTTTATGCATTGCAGGACCACATGCTGTATCTAATGTGTAGCTAGTGTTACGTATTTTCTTCCTGTTAGTCTCGTTATTTATGACTTTCCAAACTGTCTTAATTTTATTTTCTGCTGTTTTGATCTTGTTGCTAATGTGCAGGGCTTTAGCAACCTTGCATGTATTTCTAAAATTTTTTAAATACTTAGCAACATACTTGTTAAAAGTTTCAGTGTTTATAAAAGGCTTAAGGCCATAAAGCTCAAATAGTCTTTCCCTACTTTTTCGGATACCTCTAGTTGCCCAATCACTAAATATGAATTTAGGGCAAATACTTTTTGTCTTCTTTTCAAAAGTTTTATTGAATTCCGTGTGAACTATTGAAAAGAAACGATCATACAATTGATTTATATTAATATCGTCAAGGCTTACACTGGCAGCACTTAACTTGTTTTGTAGTGAAATATTATACCTATTTAATCTGCTAGAAGTTATAGGTCTAAATTTAATTTGAACTTTTTGCAATGGGCACCCCCATTGCAAAAAGTTCAAATTACACCTAAAAGTTACAGTTTGTCCGCTATGGTCAGAAGGCAGACAATTTACTATGGCCTTATCTAAGTAATCACAATCGCAGAAAATATTATCTATGCAAGTAGCAGTAGAAGGAGTGACTCTAGTAGGTTCTATAAAAGTGTTGGTCAAGTCAAATGACTTAAAAAGATTTAATAACCGACTGCTATTTGAACTTTCTTCTAAAATATTGATATTGAAATCACCACAAATAATTGTAGATTTATTACTGGCTGCAAGTTTTGCCAGGACATCTTCCATTATTGATTCAAATAAGGAAAAGTTTTGATAGTTTGGGGGTCTGTACACACACACAATTACATGCTTATCTAGCTCAACACAGGACAGTTCGACACAATGTTCAACTGAGAGACCTACTATGTCATTACGTTGCTTATATTTAAAACAATTTTTTATTAATATTAGGGAACCTCCACGAAGCATAGTTTTACGGTTAAAGCAGCTACCCACCATATAGTTCTCATAATTGATAAGCATTTGGTAATCCTTTAGCCAATGTTCAGTAAAACAAATAATGTCAAACTTACTATTTTCTAAAAACAATTCAATTTCTAATAATTTGGAAGAAATGCCTTGGATATTTTGGTGGAATAATTTCAAAGTGTTCTGCTGAGGCCCTTTTTTACTAACTAATTGAGTGCAAGAAGATACCTTGCTGTTGGTAGGATTAACAATATTGTTAATGGTACCTTCTGTTGTCTCACTTTCTAGTTTAAATTAATATTTGGAGTGAGGCCGGAGACTCCCGTGCCATCCTCAGACAACAAGACCCTATCACTAATATACCCTAAATGAGACCCTAAATGAGAATTCTCCACGGTGACACATGGATCCTCCTCAGTACAATGATTGTAAACATTTATAGCACTAATGCTATATTCATTTAAAGTCACCTGTACATTAGTATTACTACTAATAGTCGCAGTGTTAATAATAGGACTAAACTTAGACATACTATTTATGTCTGTGTGAATATTATAAGCTAATAGCCGAGCTATTTTGTGTCTACATCTAATAGGTAGATACACCTTACCCCGTGTCGACTTCAGTTTACCAACAATAGTGTTGATATCCAGATATATAAGTCTGTCACTATAGTGACCTACTAAAAAATGTACATGGTTATTTAACATATGTATATAATTGTGTTTTCTATTACCCAAATTTACAAAATAGGGAAAATGTTAAGAAATACCTAGCACCTCCGAGAGACTGGTTCTCCATGGGTCCACATAGGTCTGAGTGGATGAGCTCTAGCAAGCTTGTTGCCCGGGAGCCTTCATTTTTGAATGGTTGTCTGGTTTGTTTTGCCTGCAAACAAGATGTACATATGTAGTCCTCATCTTGTTGACATAACTTCACACCAAGAGTACATTCTGGAATCTTATTAATATCGTTAAAATTGAGTTGACCTAGTCTTTGGTGCCATAAATACTTGTCTTCAGCTGTAGCTGCCATTGCCTGCCCACTTTGGTAGGTGAGTAATTTGTAAGTATTATTTACTAACTTTGCATTGGGCACTATCTGATTATTCCTGTTCATTATTGAGCAACCGGTACAGTACTGTCAAATTCAACTTTATTACCATTCATTATAATATTGCTCACAGAAAGAAAATTTGTGGATAAATTAGGAATAAATAATACATTATTTACCTGAATACAGTCAGGTTCTCCTGTAATTTTATTTGGTACCTGGATATTTACAGTGCCACAGCTTTGTACGTGTAGAACTTTGTTGTCTGCGATCCTGATACTTTGTACAGGCGGTACAGTTTCATTTTCTAGCCAGTCACGGTTCATTGTCAAGTGGGCTGAAGCTCCGGAGTCCACATACCAGCTACTGAATCATTTACAGATGTTGCTAAAAAAGCTGCGACAAAACCATTTTTGGTGCCGTTATCTTCCTTGTTTTTATTTTTAAACCAACATATTTTTTACAGTTGAAGCAACGGTGGCCTTTTGGTTTTCCTGAGTGACTATCTTTATGTTGAGTATTGTTCATGAATTTCTTAGACTTTGCATAAAATACGGTGGTACTTTCTGATTTTGTTTTAACTTCTTGCAATAGCTTTGTTTTTATCAAATCAGCACTAATTTTTATGCCCATAATCATAGGCTTATATTCATCCGACAACCCGGCCAACATTAGAGTTCCCAGACACTCATCATCCACATTGAATCCTATTCCTCTCAATTTATGTGCTGTTGACATCAATCTGTTTATATATTCTTCTACATTTGAACTTGATTCGAGGTTGGTCATAATCAAATCTCTAAGAAGCCCTACTTTACGGAGCAGGCCAGTATCTTCAAATGCTTTTAATAAATTGTCCCATACCTGCTTTGCTGTTTTCGCATCTTGAACATGTACGTATAATTGTGGATATATTAATAAAATTATTTTTGTTCTGGCTTTAATGTCCGTTTTTGAGTCACAACTATCAGACTGTATACATTCCCACAGTTCTTCATGTTGCAAATATGTTTTCATCGTAAATTTCCATGTGGAAAAATTGTCTCTTCCAGTCAATTTTTGAATTGTAAATGAGTTTAAAGCCATTTTTTTAGCTTTTCGGACACAAAGCTGGAAAAAAAATATTCTTTTGTTTTTTTTGCGAAATTTTCTTTTCACGGAACTTATATTTTTACAGCTTTATTTTAAAAACTTTGATCAGGAGGGACGGCCCATACTGGGCCATAACCTGTTGTATTTAAATAAAGCACTTGAATATATTATTAACTGTTTTATTTTATTAAAACATATTAATACTACTAGCAAACAGATTGACACGCATCACGGAGCCGGTGAGAGAACGTAGACACCAAAGAGTTCGTTTATGCATTCATATATTATCAACAAAGTGGTAAAATGAAAATATTTTTTTAGGGTAGCTCCCCTACATGCGAAGTGGGGATGAATTTGTGTCTTCGTCTACCCCATCGTTGAATAGGTCTTTTAAAATGACTTAGGAGTTTCTAATACTACTATTTGATTTAATGCTCCATTTACGAAATATTAAACATTAAAGTGCAAATTTTGTTCCGGTAGGGCGTCCCCCCCACCTCTAAAAGCTAAACTGCGGGCTTGAAAAATCTGGAAAAAATTTATGATGATAGTGCATTTCATAAACTTTAAAGGAAAATTATAGCAGTTAATATAACTTTTTTAGTTTAGCAGTAATAGTCGTTGAACTAGGGTGTTGTATAATTTTGTACCAAATACAAAATCCTTAGAATAAATCCTATAAAGTGATTAAGATGAAGTAGTTGCTTGTTTATAACGGGTGAAGACTTTCATTGAAAAACAAAATCACCTACATTGCGCGTGGCCCGACACGCACTTGGCCGGTTTAGTTGATCTGAGACCGACCTCTATACATATTTACCGTCTCAATCCTCGAAAACAGTAACACAATCTAAGCGAGCAGATTCAAGTCAAAGATTAAACTTAAACGCTCACTGCGTGCATACAATTGATAGCACGTGGTACTTATGCGACGGAGTGGCTGTATTGTGGAAAGTTAGCCGCAAAACTCGGGCCACACTAACGGGCTCCTATGAGCTACAACAATGCTCCTAATTAGTGCCAGATATACCGCTTACGTCTCACAATACAAGGCCGGGCTCGTGTTTGGAAAGTATTTTGCCTTTTGTAAATTATTTGCAGTGTTTACTGTCATGTTCTTTGTTCCGCTCGCGTTCAACCCTCGTCTCGGCTGAGGGTTGTTGTTACACTGTTTCCGTCCGTAATGACAGTCCTCCCGAATGCCAAACCACGCGCCGCCACGCCGCGTCGTTTCGCTGCGGGTAAATAGGGCCGGAGCGAAGAGCCCATTGTGACGCCTTGTGACATGGTTTCGACACGTTTTGGGAAAGCTGAGACGTTGGTCGGCGAAACTCGAGCCAGGGCCGAGTGTCGATCTTCGTCATTACACTTGAACCTGGTTGTAATCACCGCCGGTCGCCACATGCGGCCGATCGTTATCGACACCGTGACGCGCTGTGTGTACGCCGCGGTGGCGCGGAATATTAAAGGCACCATTGTGAGTTTGTGACATCCCGGAATCGATATGCATCTATGTACATTCATTTGTGTGTAAATATAACGAGTTCCGTGTAAATAAACTAACGAATGTTGACGTATTGTTTGATATTCAGCCGCCGGCTGTTTCCGGCCGGACCGTTGTCATGAGTCCTGCTATAATATTCAGGTGAATCATTGATGTGTCAAAAGCTGGTCAGACCGGCCGCAGCCGGCGGAGGCGCGCAGTGACTAGTTGCGTAACGTGTCGCATGTAGACACTGCACGAAGCTAGCAAACGACGGCGACGCCTGCGCGCCTCCGTGGTCGTCGCGCAGATTGTGAAGTGCAAGCTTACCTGCTTGACGCTTCAACTCTATTTAATACTGAGTAAATATTAACAAAAATTTTTTTGCAAAAAATAAAACCGGCTTCAAAAAACACAAAAAAGTGCAAAATAACTTTAGCTTCAGAAGTCGGTGACAAAATAACTAAATCAATCAAACAAAGGTCACCTTTCACTTTTAGTGGTTCACATGTGCTTACACCTTCACAGCGTACCGGTGTGATGTTATGTTATGAACTGGTGTAAACAATAGACAGACATGAGATTTCAGTAATCCCGGTACATTTGCTATCATTTATTGAGGAGTTCCGTTGCATGTGTCCGAAGTTCTTCATCAGATCTTCACCAAATTGAAATCAAATGGGACTACTCCCAGAAAGTACTCTTCCAAAAACTACCCAAATCGCTTCAAGTGTGCCTATAAAATTGGAAGAGTTCTCTCTATTTTTCCAGGATCCCATCATCAGATCCTGACTTGATGATCATGGGACCATCTGGGAAGTATACCCTCTCGAACAAATAAAAAAAAAACAAATCGGTCCAGCCATATTCGAGTAATCGGGGAACATACATAAAAAAAAAAATTAAAAAAGAGGTTCCGACGAACAGAGAACTTCTCTCAACTCTTCCTTTTTGAAGTCGGTTAAAAATAATGATTTTTGTCTCTTCGTCCTAATTGGCTATATCTATAATATCTGCCGTAATTCAATACTGTAAATGAGTCAGCAGTCAGTATGATCTTGTCATATGATCTCATGATCTTCAGAGCCGCGCAATGCTCCGCGAATGCAGTACCTACTAATGAAGCCAAACAAACTTGCATTTAACACGCTACGGCGGGCGTCACCATTTTGTTATTTTTTTTTTTTTAGGATGTGAAATCATCAAATGTCTTCTCCCGCTCTGGGCGGAGCAGAAGGGAGTGTCAGACTTTTACTGACTAAAACCCATCCATGTTCCTTCCTCGCCCTTTGTGTTCCGGGGCCACGGTATCTCTTTCGAATAGTCCCGCAGACCCGGCAGGCTTCGGCCCTTGCGGACCCCTTCAATGTTGCTGACTCTCTTTGAGGCGCGCGTGGAACACCAACGCGCCGTCGACACGGCCTGTCGTCATGAGACGGACGGACGGCGAGCTAGCCCATAGCTCCCCGTCCACAGGCCCGTGCCTACGGTGGCCGGAAGCCACCACGTGGCCCCCGACGCCCGGGGCGTCTCCCGCGGCGGCCGGGACGTGAGGATATCTCCCTCTCACGTTCCGCCACCTCCTTCACTAGCATGACTGCTTCGCAGAAGGAGGTGACGGTGTCCCATTCCGTCTCGCTCCGGACCATGGCACGAACCAGGGCCGGAAGCGAGAGGTCGCCGCCGCCGATCGCCACCTCGAGGACACGGCGGTGCTCTACCCAAGCAGGGCACACCTCCACCGTGTGCTCCACCGTGTCCTCCGGTCGATCCTCACAATGGAAACACCCGGGCGTCTCCTCCCGCCCGATTCGGTGAAGTAACTTACCGAAACATCCGTGTCCGGTAAGAACCTGCGTCAGGCGGAAGGTGAGGACACCGTGGCGTCTCTCCAGCCACTCCTCAAAGAGGGGACTTACCGCCACTATCGTGGCGTGCCCTACTGCGGGCGTCACCATCGTACATCGAGCAACATTAACAACCTGTCGCGCGTCACTAGTGATTCCCTCGCCGTCACACGATAGATGAGACACGGCTACCTAATGTGACAATGTGACACGGGGCTTTATCTGACAGTTGTAGAAACAGCGTTTAGAAATCAGTTAGTTGATGAGGACAACCCAGAAAACAAAAATGTAATACATCTGGAGATAGCAGTCACTTTCACAATAAATTGGCTCAGCACGATGTTGAGACCATACCGACATCTTAACATGGGCTGTCTGGGTTCGAACCCACGACTTAGGGCGGTTCAGCACTACGTCCGATCCGAGTCCGATCCGTACCCGTGAAAAGTCAGTCACGGTATGGTATTGTCTGTTTACCTTTATAAACCACAAGTACTAGTACTCTACTTATGTAGGTAACTATAAAATTACCAGAAAACGTCCTGTGGAATCGCGGAGCACGCCCAGAGCCATACACTTTGTCTTCACTTCATGATCGGATTCGGATCGGACGTAGTGTGAACTGTTTGTTTGACAATTGACAGCCGGGACCAAAGGCTTAACGTGTTGTCCGAGAGCTTCCTCAATTATTTTTTTAGATCAAAAAAATAAAATTGTATATTGTGTTAGTCTCTCTATCCGTCTGTGTCCTTTGTTTATTTTTCATATTTTATTGTTTGTCCTGTGTGAGTCCAATAATATAATTTTTCTTTCATATGGTCTTAATTGTTTCAGAAAACCTTCCTACGATCGTGAGCAACAGCAGTTGATCAACATCTTGCGTATCGATGGTCCATACAGGGGTGATGCTGAAGGAAGCTGTAACTACATGCGCTTATGCTCATCGGTGCGGCGTCTGTGTTGTTAGATGTGTCGTTCGCTGTGCTAGTAGCTGCCGATCGCGAGGTTCCGGGTTCAAGTCCAGCCTGGTTAAAAGTTAAGAAGTTAGTGATCATGTACCTGGTCCTTCTCATTCGTGCTGGATTTCCGTCCTGAGAGAGAGTGAAAGGACGATTACTGGTGTACTAGGTGCCCAATATCTCCTGCGTAGGTACTTTGTCGCGCCGTGACTGATATTCGGTCAGCAGTAAACTGTGTGGTAGCAGCACGCTGCACCTCACGAGAACACGACACCTCCATGTAGCGCACGCGCACGCACGCTCAAAATACGCGGAGTGAACGACCGCGCGCGAGCCCAACTAATTCTAACACATGGCGAGATCAACCTGAACGGATGAATTTGATCTGATCACTGTAAATTAACTATGTAGTTCTAGTTACTTTTAAGACGTCATCATACTGGAAACATAAAGGAAATCAAGTACTGTACTCCCTAAGAGCAAGTCGAAGTAACTTGCTTTTAGGGAGTACTGGGAGAAAGTTCGATGTTGTACATGCTAACTGTCAACCATAGCTTTCCCTTCCCTACAGTGTATCCATCACCTGCTCAGCTAACGATTGTGCCGTCACCAGTGGTACTATACCAATGGTAAAACAACCATACTATAATGTTGTTCTAAGCGGTACTCTTGTATACGGGCTGGACGGACACCGCCCTCGTATTCAGCACATCATTCTGAGGCGCCAGAATCTTTCGGATTGTTTCTTCTAATCTTGGCATTTATGTTGACATGATGGTCCTTAACTAGAACTAATAGTTACAATGTAACACTAAATTATCATGAATTTGTGGCTACAACTAATACAATTACGCTTAGCGCTCGCTGCTTACATAATATATTTATTTACTTTAAAAAGGGTAAATTTTTTTTTTTCAA
The DNA here is from genome assembly GCA_963853795.1 of Xestia rhomboidea. NCBI lineage: Eukaryota > Metazoa > Arthropoda > Insecta > Lepidoptera > Noctuidae > Xestia > Xestia rhomboidea. The sequence continues at coordinate 20,983,004 of OY970766.1, forward strand.
AGAACCGGCCAAGTGCGAGTTGGACTCTCGCATGAAGGGTTCCGTAGTATCGTAGTAGGGGAGCCCACTTTAATTTTTATTTTATTTTTATTATTTGTTGTTATAGCCGCAACAGAAATACATCAATCTGTGGAAATTTCAACAGTCTAGCTATACAGCCTGGCTACAGACAGTAGACGGACAGTGGAGTGTTAGTAATAGGGTCCCGTTTTTACCATTTGTGTACGGAACCCTAAAATGGAATTTGGAAGTCGGTGACTTTGTTTGTTTCATTGCTTTTCTGCCACCGAATTCCGAAAGTAAAATTATTTTGGACATTTTTAGTGTTTATTTGGGAATTGTTTATTTTTTAGTTTTTCTTTTTTATTTTAAGTACCCTTTTTAGTTGTAGCATTCCACACAAATTCTTGTCACCATGTCATAAACATAGGCCAAAAGAAGAAACGATATGCATTACAGGAAAAAAAAACAAATTACTGAACCGTTTTTGAAAGAAAATCAAATCGGTTCATAAATGACGGAGTTATGAGGTAACAAACATAAAAAATACAACTCCTCCTTTTTCTCAAGTCGGTTAAAAACAAATTCGCATACAACAGTTATAGACGTCTGTCTTTCGATGCATGTTTGAAAAGCTAGTATTTGCACGAATCCTATATTAGTTTCTTTCACTTACTTGAAGGATACGGGTAACTATATCGCCACTCTGTGTAGTTTAGACAGCGAAGCTCAACAGACAGACATGATACACTTTACGCCTCAGGAGTGTCTGACCTTCTGTGTGTAGCTGTGTTGTTGTCACCACCACTCCGACGTACGGTGTATACCGTCTTGTTGATACCGCGCCCGAGTGTTCGGTGCCCGCGAAGTAACGTGACATCACTTGTTACGTGTTTCATGCTAAACTATGTAATTGATGGTAATTGAAGCAGTGGCTCCGCACAACTCGATAACTTCCGCGTTGATTGGACTTGAAATAAACAAAGATCGTACCTACATGGAATATAATTGTTTAAACCTTGATCATAAGGGATGATTCTCATTAGAGCAGGCCGTGCCCGGGGCGGGCCGAGGCCGGGGCGGGGACGGGCCGGAACCCGTCCGTGCTGCGCGATTTATATTACACCGAGTGTTAAACGGGTTATAAGTCGACACGGTCGCGTAGTGCTGGGAATAACCCGTACGCATTACGGAAGAAGTGTTCGCATTACGACGGGATGTGGAGGGGCCAGGGCGGGACCGTGCAACAACCGTGCCGTCGAGCGGGTCCGGACGGGATACGGAACATGCACTGTGTAATATACATAGCTTCATACAAAATGTATGTAACGTTTCAAATCCGTGCCCCGTCCGGCCCACGTACACGGCCCGCTCCGGACACGGCCCGCTCTAATGAGAATCATTCCTAAGGGATGACTTAAATTATAACTCGTTTAAGACTCGGTGTAATATAAATCATACAGCACAGACGGGCTCCGGCCCGTTCCCGCCCCGGCCTCGGTGCGCCCCGGGCACGGCCCGCTCTAATGACAATCATCCCTAAACGCAGCATTTCATAGTGACCTTTGAGTGTCGAGTCTGATGGACACAATCACAATAGTAACATAAACTAACGCTCGGCCACAGGAAAATGCGCACGTGTCCGAGGAGGCGCTTCTGACGGCGCCACCCATCATTACGTAATGATGTACATACATTTACTAATAAATAAGCCAGCATCCGCCAATAGCTCAAAATAAATGTATTCCCTAGTAATGAATGTGTCGTTTTAGTTTTTGTTGACGTCTCTTATATTAGATGCAAACGTCGAACAAACAACTGCTGATTAACTGTTGGCCTCGTTCCGAACATTGAGTTAATCACCGAACGAGTCGATTGCTATAATTCACCCATTACTAGCGAAGTGACTAACTAATTAACTGACGTGCACACGTGGTGGGGCGGTCTTATTTAATTAGTCGGAAAATCATAAATAGTTCAAACGTACTTATAAAAAAAAAAAAGAACTGTAGACAACAGCAGCTGTTAGAAAATTTCCATCTGCAAACATTTGAAGCTAATTGTCATTTCGAAACGGTACATCTCTATGGAGAAGGACGAGCACCAAACTCCGTGGACTCTTACGGTTGAGCTATTAAAGCGTATTAAATTAAATGCATTAGGTTCAGATAACGACGAGTTATCTATGAAAGTTAATATAGATGAGAAAGAACAGAGATCAGAAAAAATCCAAGCCACTCATAAAATATAAAATTTAATTGACAACGTTAGTGACGACTCTAAAACCATTTCTATCTCGGATTTGTCTGCTACTGTAACAGCTAGTTCTGAACATGATACAAATGAACCCATTCCATTTAATCCTGCGGACGATAAAACATTCACGGTGCATTCAGCTGAAGACATGGAATCAATTGGTATTCCAATATTACAAGAAGCAATAGACACTAAACCCAACCAGATATTAGTCTTTACCTGGCATAAAAATGATATCCAAGTTAGAGATCTTTCTCGTGACAAACAAAAAATTCTTGAAGTATTTTTACCAATAAATAATGATGAATTAATTAAACAGTTTCTAAAAGAATATGTTAAATGTAAAATTAAATACTTCATATATTTTGAAAGCATAGAGCATAGGAAACAATTTAACTAAATTATAATACAGTTATTTGAAAAGGGGATGGTAGAATTCATGGAATGTACAGAGCGTGTAGTTTTTGTTGAAGATGAAAACGAACAAAAAGAAATCATCTTACAACATCATGAAGGAAAAACGTGTCATAGAGGTATAAAAGAGACCATGTCTAGGATAAGGAGAAATTACTTTTGGAATAACATGCAAGAGACGATTTCAGCCGTAATCAATAATTGTGAAGCATGCCGTAAAACAAAGTATGACAGAAAACCCATAAAGCCTTTTCTGCAGTTAACTCAAACACAAAATGCACCATTTCAGGAAATTTTCATAGACATTTTTGCTATAGAATCGGTTTATTATCTTACATTAGTTGACGCGTTCAGTAAATTAGGACAAGCAATAGAAATAGATATAAAATCAAATTGGTAAACTGTCAGCGAAATGATCAGAACCTTAACAATTCTGATAATTTCGTTCTTGAGGAGGGAGGAGTTATGCAACCTGAACCACAACGCGTGATCACCGTGAGAGCGTAAAATGCATCGTTGCAGTTTAGGGTGGTCCATCTGGAACCTTCCATGCATTTTGTCAACTTAGCAGATAAGTAGCGTTAAGATCCACATGTAGCAACTAGCTTTAGTATTGAATATTACATTGGAGCATGAACTTCTGCTCATACGTAACTCTACTTTTTTATTTAACACAATAACGTTCCCAAAAACTTGACTAGGATCTTTTTTATTTTTTTTGTTCCCCGATTACTCAAAGATGGCTAGACCGATTTGGATTTTTTTTTTGTTTAAAAGAGTATACTTCCCAGGTGGTCCCATGATCATCAAGTCAGGATCTGATGATGGGATCCTGGTGTAATAGAGAGAACTCTTCAAATTTTATAGGCACACTTGAAGCAATTTGTGTAGTTTTTGGAAGAGTACTTTCTCGTAGTGGTCCTATTTCAATTTGGTGAAGATCTGATGAAGAACTTCGGAGATAGGCAACGGAACTCCTCAATAAATGATAGCAAATGGACTGGGATTGCTGAAATCTCATGTCTGTCTATTGTTTACACCTGTTCATAACATAACATCACGCCGATACGCTGTCAAGAGGTAAGCACATGTGAACAACTAAAAATGGAAAAATAAAAAACTTTTTGCAAAACATAACACTGACTTATATTAAGTAACGTTACTGAGTTAAAAACAAATAAAACGCAACTGTCTTGCTTCGGAACGTGTCTGACACTAAAATGTGCCCGAAACAAAGTTATTTGATACTACTACTACAACTAGCGTTGTCTCTTTTACACCAAAAACGTTTCAAACGCGGTTCAGCCACAAAATGCGATCATTCATTCACTTTTAACGATCCAAATGCCGCTGAGCGTATTGGACGTCGTGGTACGAGTTTGAGCGATGTAGTTTAGGAACAAACTGAACTGTCTTGCTTTTGAATCGTTTTTAATTAGATCATGGTAAGCTTCCTGAACATTTAAATATTCAGTGATATCGTTTTCCACCAGTCCAGTGATCTAAAAACGTCTTTGTGAAGTATTTACGAAATACTAAGTGGACCTGACAATAACTTTATAAGAACTGTGAAACTGGTGCAATAAGATACAAAACCATTAAAAGTGGTAAAATTTATAGAAAACAAAGTTTACGTATATTCTCAAGTTCCCGAAAACAAAAATATAAGTAAACAACAGACGTAATTCGTTTTTTTTCTGACACTCAATTAAAAAGTGCAGTGCAACCAACATAAGCGCCGCGCCGTCAGCTTGGAGCGCGTTCCGTGATAACATAATGTTGCTTCACGTATAACGCAATGGATGGGTTCCAGTACAACAAGATTGAAATCTTTGGCATAACGTTAAACATACACATACCAAACCCAAACAACCAACAACATACCAAAATATAATTTTACAAATTTATATGTTGTTGGATTATTGTGTAAACAAACACAAAATCAAAATCTAAGCATTATTTCAAGTAGGCCAGTTACAGGCACTTTTGAATTGTCGAAACAAAGATGAAAATTAAATGTAGCTACAGTCCCAGTCAAAAGACATAAAAACTGTGAAAGTACTGTAGTTGCCCATTCCCTAGCGTAGATCTCTATGGAGAAGAACGGGCAAGAAACTCCATGGACACTCTTTTAAATCAAAAATTGTTACTAAATCTTGGTTACATCATTCATGTTGAGATGGTATACTATGTGAGAACAATGTAGCAAGATGTGCTCGTTAAAGTGCCCATAGTAAAAACAAACAAAAAAAAATACAATTCAAAAACAAAGTAATTCTTTCATATTTGAATGAATTACTTTGTTTTTGAATTGTATTTTTTTTGTCAGCCCTGGCAACTGAGAGATGACCAGTCACAACAGGTAGCGCCCGTTCACGAACATGACGCATGGATCAGCACCATTCAACTCAACCATTTTAAATGGAAATAAATGATCCGACACACGCGCCTCCATCAACGAGACATTTGAGTGAGCATGACATACTCACAACCACCAGGGTACATTCAAGTCAAGAAAAGACGTAGGTTTTCAGTGAATGATAGCTTTCTAGTATATAGTACTCACACAATATGGGCTATGCGATTATATAATACTAAACAGATTGAAACTAAACAATGCAAAGATAGTTTTACAATCTTCAGCAGCTCCAACAACACTATCAATTTATGCGCCCCTGTCCTTGTGGAGCAGGACCAGCATTGAGCCAAGCATTTTTATCAGCGATATAATCGCTCAACTTGTAATATGCTTGCTTATAGTGTGTGTGTCATGCATGTTTTAAATTTCGTCTCATTCAGTTCAAGAATACTTTGTGGAATTTTATTATAGCATCTCAAACAGTACCCCATGAAAGATGAGTCTACTTTAGCGAGTGTAAAGCCTGGCTGAACTAGTTGGTCACTATTTCTAGTACTGTAATAATGTCTGTCACCTCTTTTACCAAAAAGATGCAGATTTTTTCTGACATACATTATGTTTTCGTAGATGTATTGACAATGTACCGTCATGATGTTAATTTCCTTAAACAGTTCCCGTAGAGAATCGCGCCTACGAAGATTATATATGGCTCTGATGGATCTTTTTTGCAGAATAAATATAGACTCAATATCTGCAGCCCGTCCCCATAGCAAAATGCCGTAAGACATTATACTGTGAAAGTAACTAAAATATACCAGTCTAGCGGCATCTACATCAGTAAACTGACGGATTTTTCTAATGGCATATGCTGCTGAACTTAGCCGCCCCGCAAGAGATGTTAAATGAGAACCCCATTGTAGCCTTGAATCAAGCGTAATCCCCTGGAAAACCGTTTTATCTACGAATTCAAGTTTCTCTTTTTTCAATATTATATCACAATCACTACTTTTAACATTCGGTAAAGCAAATCTTATGCATTTAGTATTTTTTCATTTAATACTAAATTGTTTGCTGTGAACCAATTTTGGACCTGAAATATGGCATTATTCACGTCATCTAGATTTTGGGCCCGTCAATTATCTGAAAAATTAGGGATGTATCATCAGCGAATAACACCATATTTTGAGGTTGGTTTTTCAAGTAATAGGGTGGATCATTTATATATACTAGAAATAGGAAAGGACCCAATTATTGAGCCTTGTGGAACCCCCATTTTTACTTTTAAACCCTGTGAACTAACACCATTTATATGAATAAATTGGTGTCTATCACTCAAATAAGATTTTACCAAACTAAGTGCAAGTTTACCTAGTCCGTAATGCTCTAGTTTCAAAAGTAATGTGTCGTGATTTACACAATCAAATACTTTGGAGAGGTCACAAAATATTGCTATGGCATATATAGCATATAATAAAGAACTGCTAGAGCAGGCGGGTAAAAATAGTAAAAAGGTATGGGACGCAATAAAAAACATCACAAACACAACTAAAGCACAAAATCACGCTTTCGAACTAATAGACACTCCTTGTCCATCACAATCGATTGAAAATGTGAACGAGTACTTCGTCACAGTAGGAGAAACTTTAGCCAGCAAGACCTTCCGTTGCCAAAATCCTCGTCACTCCTTTGCTTCTATTCCACGATCTACTAGTCCATTAAACTCTTTTGTAATGCTTGATACAGACGAGTCGGAGATAGAGCACCTGAATTTGGGTCTCAAAAACGTCTGTTGCACTGGGTGGGATTCTATACCAAATAACGTCCTTAAAGAAAATATAAACTTGCTTATCCCTGCTCTGACCCATATTTTTAATATGTGCCTAGATGAAGGAACATTTCCCACTGTTCTAAAGAAGTCGGTTGTCCACCCGATCCATAAATCCGGTGATAAAGACCGTGTCACCAACTATAGGCCCATCTCTATTCTCCCGGGGGTCTCCAAGCTCTTGGAACGTATCATCAACAATAGATTGGTCAAATACATTGAAACGAACAACCTTCTTTCAAATAATCAGTTTGGTTTTAGAGCAGGTAAATCAACTTGTGATGCTGTCCACGAGCTTGTAGATTACGTAGTTAGGAACCTTGATTCCGGTAAAAAAACTGTTGGCATATTCTTGGACCTGGCAAAGGCCTTTGACACGGTCTCTGTGCCACTGCTTCTCAGTAAATTAGAAGGGTTAGGCATAAGAGGTAAACAACTAAAATTGTTTGAAGATTACCTCTCAGGGCGTTGTCAATGTGTTAAAATTGATAAACACGTTAGCAGTGACTTACCTCTCACTTTTGGTGTACCACAAGGCAGTATTTTGGGTCCCAGTCTTTTTCTTGTGTACCTAAATGAACTCTGTGGTCTTACCTCTGTAGGTGGAAAAATTATTTCTTATGCAGATGACACTGTTCTTCTATTCTCGGCTGACACATGGGAACAGGTGTATGAGGATGCTCAACGTGGCCTTGACATCGTGTGCCACTGGTTGAGGAATAGCATGCTGACACTTAACGCTGACAAAACGCAGTACATAACGTTTTCAATACGCAATTCCAGTGCACCTCCTACATTACTCTCTCTATTTGCACACAACTGCTGCAATAATGTAATCTGCGAATGTCCAAAACTAGTCAAGACCAAGTGTACAAAATATTTAGGTATAACAATAGATAACAATCTCTCTTTTAGACCGCATATAGAACTAGTCACTGCTCGGCTAAGAAAACTGATATACGTCTTCAAAAATCTGAGACTTGTTGCAGACTCCAAACTAATAAAGCAAATATATCTGGCACTCGGCCAATCAATTTTGTCATACTGTATATCTGTATGGGGTGGTGCACCAAAAACCATACTAAAGCCGCTTGAAGTGGCACAAAGAATTGTTCTCAAGGTAAGCTCTTTCCGTCCGTATTTGTACCCAACTTATCAACTGTACCAAACTTGTGAGGTCCTCTCTGTCCGTCAATTGTTCATACTGCACACTATCTTGAAGCAATATACGAAAGTGAATTTTAAAAAACGAGATATACCATCCAGACGACGAAAACCTATAGCCCGCACCGACAGATCCATGTTCAAACACCCGTTTGTTAATAGGTATTTCTGCTTTTTAGGTCCGTACCTTTATGGCGGTATTGATGGAATTGTCGATATACAAGCTTTAAATATCAGAAGGTGTAAGAATGAAGTGTTTGAGTACATTCGTAAACTGACATATGACGAAACCAAAAATATCTTGAAGGTACAACATTAATTTTTTTTATATACTCACCCTCCTACACACACTCACACATCTACATCATAGTTACACAAAAGGAGGTCACCACGACACTCTCCGATGTTTTTATTTGTTTTGTTTTTGTATTTTTACTTTTTATTTTATTTTTATTTTTTTACTTTATTTGCTCCTAGATGAAACCTAATGTAATCTATAATTAAAGCCAATCTGAATCCTCAAGTTTATAAATAAATGTATATTTTTAAGGAAGAGCGCTGCTGTCTGAGATACAGATATTCATTTATCTAGTTCAGACACAGATGTCTTGTCGAATTACTGTCAATATAAGCTCCTTTAAGATAGTTTTTATGTAATGTATGTACTTGAATTGAATAAAATTATATTAAAATTATATTATGGCGTCTTGGGACTCTTCCCCGTATATATGTGCTTTAATAAGGTTACACCGGCGTCAGTTGTACAGCGTCCCTTGGTGAAACCATACTGTTGATCGTGTACGATTCTGTCGGTGTTAAAATGATTGAGCATTTGATTAAGCATTACCTTTTCAAACAACTTGCTAAAAACTGGCAACACAACATTTCAACATTTTTGGTTTGTAGTCTATTTTGGTGCATGTTATTGAACCATTAACTAGATAAATATTATCACTAATGTATAACCTTTAACTTTAGGTGGTGGGTAGGTGGTGGGTAGGTGGTGGGTAGGTGGTAGGTAGGTGGTAGGTAGGTGGTAGGTAGGTGGTAGGTAGGTGGTAGGTAGGTGGTGGGTAGGTGGTAGGTAGGTGGTAGGTAGGTGGTAGGTAGGTGGTAGGTAGGTGGTAGGTAGGTGGTAGGTAGGTGGTGGGTAGGTGGTAGGTAGGTGGTAGGTAGGTGGTAGGTAGGTGGTAGGTAGGTGGTAGGTAGGTGGTAGGTAGGTGGTAGGTAGGTGGTAGGCAGGTGGTAGGTCGAATTATAGCAGATTACCGCGTAAGTCAGTCAGTCAGTCAGATACTTAATTGTATATCTCCCGAATACTGAAACGTCACTCAAAATTTAAGTAGCACTTATATTTAACAGATACTCAAATGTGACGTTTGGCCATACGAAATTTAAACTTTAGGAGCTGCTCAAATGTTAAGCAGCCCTTAAATTTTGAGTGACGTTTCAGTATTCGGGGGTAGGTGCCCTATTTATAAATAAACGATTTTATTATTATTATTATTTATTTATTCATTTGTCATTGTGTACGAGATTACCATTCTATGCCATTTCTTTTAATGGAGTGTCAGTGGTTGATCATTGGAAAGTCATAAAGACGCCACTATTAGAAGATTACTAAACTTTTCAAAAGACACTATTGTAACAGCAGACTCGGCTTCCAGGTTTTCTGATTGCGATTTTAGCGCGTAACGTATCTTCCTCCTTTTAATATATCAATGTGCTATTCACTTGTTCCTAGCAGCATTTAAGTCACAACTCCCGAGTGTCCCATCGCCAGGCTCACCTAAGGGTTGCAGCTGACACCTGCGAAATCATAATGTACTTAGATATTAATAGCACGACCGTTGTGCCTGTTGTTGCACCCAGAGCTTGCAGACAGATCTCATATCCCTCGTTACGTCACAGCGGTGAGTCAATGGATTAGTACTGTATTGAGTAAGCGAATATGACACACGGCACATAGCGCCGCTGTCACCGACACGCTATATTTATTATGACATGCCATTAGACAACAAGTCCAAAACGTCGCCGGCGCATCTAATCTGGGTTCAAATTAGAGCCGCTGTCCGCGGTCCTGCGGACAGCGCTCGAGGGAACACTTCGTGTATTATTAATTTGCGCTTTACGAGAAAGCAGTGACACATCTCAAAACTCACTGAGAACTTTTGAGCGTGTACAGATATAGTGCTGAGGTTGGCACCACCGCATGACACCGCGTATTGCCGCGCGAGTTGGACAGCCGCTAGCCGGACCGCTCTGCGCTGCATCAGATTGAACACAGTTTCCAATTAAAGTATAAAGCTCGATGTCATCATGTACTGTTGCCTTCACGTCAGCTGTGTGCCACTCAAAAACATTATTAAATTTGTTTGTCGCTACTGTTCGCTGTACAACTGCTACTACGAGGACAACTTTAAGCAATTTTAGGAGATAGGTAGGTTTACTACGTCCGTGTCCTTATTAAATAAGATAATACTGTTTATTATCCACAGCGAACGAAAGCCTTTGTTAATTATCACGGGTCGATGGGAAAAGCTGTCGCGTAGGAAAACTTAAGATTTAATATAAAATACTTTGTGTGCCGTATTGTTGTCGCTATAATTAACAGTTTCCATCTCGCTGGACAGCATGAAAAGTGGAAATCTTCGCGACACAAGCGGAATGAAAGCTATAGATATTGAAGTAATCTAAGAAGTGGTTGCAATGAAGGTGTGTCTTGTGAATTGCATTAAGCATTGAACAACACAAGACTTGCCATCAGTTGTCGAGCTATCTACATGTTTGTCTGGCAACACGGAAGGGCGTGGTCGATAAGCGACTAATTAAACTGGCCCAATTTCACGTCAAACACAATGATCGAGCTACACGGCGCCGCGCCGGCGCGGGCGCGGGTGGGGCGCGGTGGCGCGGACGCACCCGTTCAACACTCTGATTTATGTCGCGATGGCGTCCACAGGTTTAATTTACTGAATCTGTTGGTAAGGTTACTAAATGTCTTTGTATTAAAAAGTAGGTTCAAGTAAAAAACTTCTCAGAATACCAATGGCCATTGCGACGGTTCTGTAGATATAATAGGAACACCGAAAGGCGATCGGGTAGCGCCCACATCGCACACCCACGACGTTCAACAGACTTGCTATTATAATGTTTTGTAAAGATTGAAACAATCATGAATCCACTGCCACGAATCTGCTAAAGCGTGAATGCAGAGCCTTGTACGACTGTGTGCTTGTAATGCTTCAGTGCAAGAGTCAGTCAGTGGGCATTAATTGACGCGCACATATCAACATGCGGTGCAGCTGCCGACTCCAACACGCCGATGTACCTCGTGCGCGCGGTTGTCACTGATAACATCGCACACTGGCTTTTCGATCACGACATAACGACAGCACAATTTATGACGCTACGCAGCGGCATCGGCACTTTAATGTTTGACTGTAATTCGTTCATAAAACTTCCATTTTTTGTATCTGTTTTATAGTTTTGTAGTTGTTTCTAAATAAAATGATTAGCTCACATCTGTCTCCTATTGGACTGACACAGTCGCGCTCGTGTAGATATGTCACGGTAAAATTTTAAAAACCGTTAGATTTTAATCTATCTAGCGTGATTGTAAACTCTCGAAAGATTGTCAACCGAACATTTTGCTTACAATTTAACGCATTATTTTTCGGTAGATTATAATCTATCGAAGTGAAACCGTAAAATTGTGAAATGCATCAAATCAAAGTATTTCTGCACCCATAATCGGGACTTGAAGCACCCCGACGTTAGGTTAGTTAGGTTCCTTTAAACCCTGCAGACAAAAATACTCCGTCGACTACGCTTTTAACTTTTTAGGCAAATATAAAGTGTTTTGAGGTTAGGTTACATTAATCGGATTTTTTCAGGAATGGTGGATTACCTCTTCATGGGAGCGGTAGCAGGGGGCGAGTGGGACCCCCCTCCCTACCCTCCTCCGAAACGCGCGACGTGAATTTCATCGCACACATTTCACAATTTAACGGTTTCACTTCGATTGATTATAATCTACCGAAAAAAATGCGTTAAAATGTAAGCAGTATGTTCGGTTGACAATCTTACGAGAGTTTACAATCTTGCTAGATAGATTACAATCTAACGGTTTTTACAATTTTACGCTGACAGATATAAGCTTTAGCCCTATGTTACCCTTACCGAACTACTTTGCTGCTCTACCGAGTACCCTTGTAGAGCTCTATAGGCACAGGTGTATAAACTGTAAGCAGAGTTACTATTCTTCAGTTCTTCGCGACGCCCTGCCTCTACCATTAATCATAATATCTGTAATGGCAGAAAACTGGCCCACAGCCTACAGCCCACTTATTGAACTGACTGACACTAGGTAAAGGCTCCACTCGTAAGTACTTACCTACATAATTTCTCTAATGTAATTTTGATGAATATTATCACGGTTTATGCACCATCTCTTCCTACCAATGTGTACGCCGCAATGTACGGCTAAACATGTTACAACTTTTCTGAATATTATTATTATCTTGCATGCAATGTATCATGTACACCATGTTTAAACAAATAAAATTTTACTTACTTACTAACTCGTCCAACCTATGAACCTATTCAGGACCGTGTGGTTCTTTCTTTACCAAAACATCTCAGATACTAGTCTGCATTCTACATGGTACTCATGTGTTGACTTGACGAACATTATGTCTGGACTTTAAAAGAGATTGTGACCTCTGAGTTTATTTCGGCTGTTTATTCTCAGGTACGAAATACTGACCTCATCTATTTTTAAAGCATAACCTTAATTATGTGACGTGTAAAATTGTTTTTAACAAAACTTACAGAAATAAAAATGATAAAGACGAGCGGAGTTCGTGACAATGTACTGCAGGGGGCGGAGACAACATACAAGATGGAAATGTCAATAAAAAAATGTAAAATATGCAATCAGTCTACACTTCGAGAACTGAACGTGGTAATCTCCTGAAACTTAAATTGTTGAAGATAAAGATAAACAAAGAACGATGATGAGAAATGTTATCAAAACACAACGTTAATTTTGAAAGAGGCCGCAATAAATATTCTTCGAACTCGAATGTTACTTGAAGACGTTGGGTGTGTTTTTAATAGGGGGCAATCGTTTCGTTATCGCTGTCGGCGGCGCCTGGCGATAATTGTCGCGATATGCTGTCGACGCGCAACGCGCTCGATCCGAGTCCCGCGCTGTTTGCCGAGCACTCGGCACATGCGGTGTGTGCCCGCCACTCGCCAGTAATCGGAATCTAATCAACGATCGTCCTTCATGTTATCAGAGTGCGTCGCTCCCGCGAGTTCCGTTCTGCCGTTACTCTTTACTTTGTGGCGTCTTCATTAATTATTTATTAATATTATAGGTATTACTTTAGTGATCTTAGTATGTAAATAGTAGTTTAAGTTAACTGTAAAGTACCGCTAGCTATAAGTACCCACGCAATCCCGCAGATGTTTTATTGCAAGTTGTTTCCGAGGATAACAATAGTTTATTGTAGAGAAAAGGATCCTTGCCCAATTTGTGTATTGTTTCTATTAGCTTTAAGAATTCATAGTAATACCCTGTAATATTTTTGTAGGGATGCCGACAGTTCTTTTGTATATGTTTAACTGTGTTATTTTTAATGTGTTACTTAGCTGTAAGAACCTTTGTACAGTTTTAGTTGATAACATGCCGCTCCGACCGTATCCCAAGTTTCCAAGGATTGCTCAAATGTAAAATTTGTCAGTAACTTGTCATCTCTGGGTTCGGTCGGTTGGATCCTGCTCCTTGTAATTTATTTTAATAAAATTAGTCCATCACCAAATAAATCAAGTACTTATTTTGCGATTCCCATAACGCCGATACTAGTTAACCGACATATGTGCGCGAAAGTGGTGACCCCGACGTGATCTCTATCGCTGAGAGAACGGGTTATCTAGTGCTTCGGTTAGTGCGCGGATTCGCGAAACCTGTGCGCGAACGAGTGTTAGTGTTGAGTTCACGGAAGAGATAAATATATTGTAATAAAATGGTCGATGAGGACCAACCCCAGCCAGCTGCGAATACCCGTCAAGTGGTGTTAAAGCCTTTTAATCCGGACAAGCCAGAAACATGGTTTGGCGGGGCAGAGTGTTTAATGGCATTGGCAGGAGTAGCGTGCCCGCGCTTGAAGACTGAGTGCGTTGTACGCGCCCTAGACACGGAAGCAATGGAAGAGCTCACCGACATATTAACCGTGTTGCCGACTTTTCAAGGAGATGCATACCAACATGTCAAACAGGCAATGCTGACAAGGTTTGGTGACTCAAAAGCAAAAAAAACACGGCTTTTGCTCTAAGGCCAGGCGATCGGTGACCGCACGCCATCACAATTTCTGGGGCACCTAAAGACTCTTGCTGGGTCTACGGTAACAGACGACGTCCTGCGAGTAATCTGGATGAAAGGTTTGGCTCACGACATGCAGAACGCGGTGATAACAAAGACGGATGCCGCGCTGAATCACCTTGCGGATATGGCAGACCTCATCCACGAAAATCACCAGCAACGATCTAGCCGAAATATCTGCGCCACTGTAGCCGCTGCGCAACAAGAGCCCGCAGCGCCGCCTGAAGGACAAATAAGGTTAATACTAGCTCAAATACAGGCCCAGTTAGACAAGTTACGAGTGTCCCGAGCACGCAGCCGTTCCAGATCGAGGTCAAGTCGCAGCCACTCAAGAAACCGATCAAGGTCGAGACCAGAAGGGTGGAAGTGTTGGTACCACCATAAATTCGGCCCTGCAGCAGAGAAGTGTGTGCAACCCTGCGCATATAAATCACTACCGGCGGGAAAAGCGAGCGGGGGTCATTAGTGGCGGATGACGCAAACTCCCAGCCACCCACACGCCGCATTTTTATAAAGGGAAAAAGCAGCAAGGTAGATTTTCTCGTAGATACCGGTGCAGACCTATGCGTTTATCCAAAGTTACTGATCCATACGGCTCGCCAAATGTCTGCCTATGGGTTAGTGGCCGCTAATGGCACACAGATCGCTACATATGGAACGACCCCGATCACGCTAAACCTAGGCCTACGCAGAGATTTCCCGTGGATTTTCGTGGTGGCAGATGTATTTAAACCAATAATTGGAATCGATTTTTTAGCGCATTATAATATAATGGTCGATGCGCGTAATCGACGACTTGTAGATGCAACCACCCAGTGTACCGTTAATGGACAGGTAGTTGGGTGTAAAACCGAGTCAGTAAAAACCGTTAACGGTGAAACGCCGTACCACCATGTGTTAGCACAATACGTCGACATTACTCGCCTTGATGGGACTATGCAGAAAACGGTCAAGCACAATACTCAACACCACATAATTGTAACACCCGGTCAACCGGTTGCTCAGAAGCCTAGGCGTCTAGCCCCGGATCGCCTGATAGCAGCAAAGAAAGAGTTCGAGTCGATGTTAAAATTAGGCATCGCTCGACCGTCGAAAAGTTCGTGGGCTTCACCGCTACATATGGTTCCAAAGTGTGAAGACGAGTGGAGGCCCTGCGGCGACTATCGTGGTTTGAATGAAAGAACAGTGCCCGACCAATACCCAGTGCGACATATTGAAGACTTCGCCCAGTGCTTAAGTGAAAATAAAATGTTTTCAAAACTAGATCTTGTGCGTGCGTTTAACCAAAGCCCTATCGCCGAAGAGGACATTCCAAAGACAGCAATAACTACGCCTTTCGGTTTATTCGAGTTTAAGTTTATGACTTTTGGCATGCGTAATGCAGCACAAACTTTTCAAAGATTTATGGACGAAGTGTTATGTGAACTTGATTTTGTGTACTGCTACATAGACGATATTTTAATCGCATCTAGTGACGAAACGGAACATTTAAAACACTTAGAGACTGTATTTGTTAGGTTAAGGAAATACGGAGTAGTAATAAACCCCGCAAAGTGTGTGTTCGGAAAGTCTGAAGTTGAGTTTTTAGGTTATCAAGTGTCAGCAGCAGGTACGCGTCCGCTCCCCGAAAGGGTTGAAGCAATACGTACTACCCGCTACTACGTACCCTTACCAACCATCGCAAAGCAGCTACGCCAATTCCTAGGTATGTTGCACTTTTACAGAAGGTGCATACCTAATGCAGCGCGTAGCCAAGCTAGTTTACATGAATTGCTGTGCGGCAACAAAAAAGGAAAAATACCCATTACTTGGAACGACCAAGCTAAGCGTAACTTTGAGACGTGCAAGGACAGCTTAGCTGAAGCAACGTTGTTAGTGCATCCAAAGCCCGATGCCGAACTTGCTATTTTCAGTGACGCATCCAACATGTCCATAGGCGCGGCTTTACAACAGAAAATCGATAATGAATGGCAACCACTACCATGAACAAAAATATTCAGCCTATGATCGCGAATTACTCTCAATCTACGCTGCGGTCAAACATTTCAGACATTACGTTGAGGCACGAAGTTTTACAATTTTTACAGACCACAAACCAATAACTTACGCTTTTAGAAAGAAAAATCGGCAATGTTCACCTAGGCAATTTCGATATCTGGACTTTATTGGACAATTCACTACAGACATACGTCACATCAAAGGAGAGGACCACATTACGGCCGACCTACTATCTCGTATAGAATCAGTATGTACTGAGATAGACTGGAAAGCTCTTGCATCCTCGCAACAAATGTCTTTCCTAACAGTGCCCCCTGGTGTATCCGGCTTGTCCGGGTCAGGCTTGCTTCTGGCTGGGTGTGGTGCTCAATCATCAATCATCATTAAAACGTTCTCGCGAGCCAAGCCGCTGGCAAAAACTAGTCTTTACTAAATTGAGTGATGGCAAGTTTTGATTTAATGTTTCATCTGAAAATATTTTCAATATTGTTACTCAGCTGGGGAAAACCATAGGTTGTGACATTAAAGAGGAAAGCATCAGTAATTGTACTCGTGTGATGAAGCTCAACAACAACACATCGTCCTAAATAAATTGTTGTACAATTTGCCACTCACAGATTACGGGACTCTTTCCTTGCAGCTTTTATAAATTTCAACAAAGCAAAGCCAACCAGTGAAAAGCTAAACATCTCATCTCGAGCTTGATGGTGCGAAGTCTGCGATCTTCGGAACATCTGAACCCGGCTAATAAGGCACTACACACGGCTACACGTCTCAAAGCTAAAGAAAAAGGGTATCGTTACGTTTGGATCAGGGGAGGACGTATTTATGTTAAAAAGTCAGATGACTCCGATGCCAAGATTATGAAAGACATGGATTCACTACACTCAATTGTATAATGTTCAATTTTCAACCAAAAGCTGTTATTGAGGTTATTCTCAGTTAAATTTATATTACCAACACACTCGTGGATTGCGATCTAAAACTCAAGAATTTTAATGTATATTTAGTATGTTCAAATTTTGACGCATTAGTATTAACAGAAACCTGGCTCAATAATTTTGACGACCCGAATAGCGCAGCGGTAGTGAGGCTGCCTTACGTTCTTAGGGTCACGGGTTCGAATCCCGGTTGGAGCAAATCTTTGTGATGAGCATGGACATTTGTTTCCGAGTCATGGATGTTTATATGTATAATAAGTATGTATTTACAAATAAAAAGTATATAAGTAGTATATCAACTATCTGGTGTCCACGACACAAGCCTCGTTGCTTAGTGTGGCATTAGATGGCGCTGTGTGTTAATGTCCAGCGATATTTAATTATTATTAATTTTATTCATAGCAGCGAACTTTTAGATAAAAGGTACCCAGTTTTTAGACGCGACAGAGAAACTTCGCCTTTTCATGCTAAAAAAAAAAGGGAGTAGGTGTTTTGGTCGCTATATCGAGAAAGTACGCTGCTAACGGACAATGTTCTTGGTAAAGTGGGTGCGAAAACTCATGGGTCACTGTGAGTATTGCAACAGGCTTCAATATAGCTATTTGTGCTCTTTACTTGCCCCCACCTGTGCATTATTCTGTTTTAGAGCATTATCTGGATAGCTATAACGCTGTAGCAGAAAGAAATGATTATCGTACTATTCTTATCGGTGACTTCAATATGAGCAATATAGATTGGAATCAAAACATTAGCAGCGGCGTTACTCACACCTACCCTACTTTCTCAAGAACTAATTCTGAACTAAATCAGGCCCTTCTAGACTTTATCCACATAAATAACCTCAAGCAATATAACAATGTAATTATGTAACGTTAAAAATAGAATCCTGGACTTGGTTCTTGTAGACCTTCTCGAATGTAAGACCTAACATTAGATTAAACTTCAAAAAAGCAAACTACTCTGCTATTAAATCACAACTAGAAAATAGCGACTGGTATGCATTACTCTCGGATACAGACTACCTACTCCAATATAATGTTGGAACGGTTCATACGGTACTTTATCTGATCATTGAGCGGTTTGTCCTATCGACCTTAGAAACAAGTAATTCGCGACCACCATGGTACACAAAAAGGCTGGAGAGATTGCTGCGTGAAAACAATAACTTAAGAAGAAAGTATGGCACGTATAAAAACCCTATAGACAAGAGATCCCTTCGTTGGTGTAGTGAGCGCTGTGACAGAATGGCAAGAGAATGTTACAACTCGTACATAAATAGCATAGAACAGAAAATTAAAACGAGTCCCAAGTTTTTCTGGTCCTTTATTAAGGCTAAGCGGGGTGCGGAAAGATGCTAATGCCTATCCAGCCTCAATGTCAAATGGCGTCAGCAAAACTCGTAATTGCAATGAGATGTGCAACATGTTCGGGACTTACTTTTCCTCCGTGTATAGTCCAGCTACCCGTGCCTCCAATGTAGTTCAAACTTCTATTTCAAGAAATATTTGTCAGACCACCAGCATGGCTTTACTGCAGCAAGATCCCCCTGCAGTAATCTAGTAGCTTTTGTTGAGGTTATAACAGCTTCACTTGACTCGAACCAGCAAGTCGACGCCATATACACTGATTTCAGCAAGGCTTTTGGCAAAGTTTCCCATGAAGTGCTGATTTTAAAACTTGCTGCGTACGGCTTTGCCGGTTCACTTCTTAAGTGGCTGCACTCTTACCTAACGGACAGATCCTTTTATGTCGTGGCCAATCAGCCAAAAAAATCTGAAACCATGGTCATAACCTCCGGTGTTCCGCAGGGTTCCCACCTGGGCCCTGTAATATTAATTATCTTTGTAAACGATCTTCCTTATTGCTTTTTAAACTTAACGCCATTCTTATTCGCCGATGATTTGAAAATAGTCCGCGTTATAGATTCTCTACCCAATTCAACATTACTTCAGGATGACTTGAACAGACTCTTAAAGTGGTGTAAGGATAATAATATGCAACTTAATGAAGAAAAGTGTTCCCAAATTACGTTAACACGCAAGGTTAACTTCATTGATTTTAATTACAGTATGAATGGTACGTACTTCAGTAAAGTTGATGTGATCAGAGATTTGAGAGTCCTTCTTGATCGTAAATTAACTTTTATTCCCCACATGGACAACATTGTTAAAAAAGCTTCAAAGACACTCGGTTTTTTGTTATAAAAATTAAAATAAAAAAGCCTTTATTCTACTACCTTATTTCTAACTTACATAATATATGAACAGGAACGGTTCCCTATCCATTTGCATAAAATTTTAAGACCTAATATAACTTGGCATACTTTTGTTACTCCTAATTATATTTTCGCATAACATTATTTACGCATAACAGCTTACGCATAATTTTTTTAAGCATAATTTCTCTAATCATAATAATGATTAAGCATAACATTCTTAGGCATAAATGTATGTACGCATAATGATATTAAAGCATATTTTTTATAGGCATATCATAGAAGCATAATCCTCCTAAAATGTTAGACACCCTGATTGGATTTACCAATTTAGTTTGACGATTGGAAAAAAAAACAAATCTCCTGAAGCAAGTAATACATAACATATTTGTTTTGAACATAGTTGATTGTGAACATATGTGAGTTTTTTTCCCTGTAAGAAGCATGCAAACAAGCATACACCATGCATGCAGCATGCAAACAAGCATACACCATGCATGCAGCAAGCATGCAGCATGCAAGCAAGCATGCAGTATGCAACATGCAGCAGGCATGGTTTCTGTCACGGCTCCGGCGCTGCGGGGCTCCGGCGGTCCCACGCGAGCTTATCGTCGCAGATGTGTTTTACGCTCACCACTGCAGCCTCAGCTGCCGCGGCGAGTGTTAAAACCACCTGCTCCTCAGCTTGCGGGCCGCCTCGCCCCTCCGCGCCTACGCGGATTTAACCTTTTGACCGCCACAGTCGTGTATAGACGACAAACCAAAATATGCCTAGCACTCCACGGTCGCGACTGCGCGACAGAATTTTAAACGTAAATAAATGTCATAAAACAGAATTGTATTGTTTATTTCCCTTGTTCATTGTGTACCTTGACTCTTCTTAATTTAATTAAAACGAATTTCTTTCGTTAGATTCCATCTTTAATAACGTAAGATGACAAAAAAGAAAACCAGTCATAAAGTTCGAAAAACATAGTGCCCATCGACACGCAACTCCAAGCGCATGAAGGTGCAGGAATGACTTTGACCTTGAAAAAGTAAATTCATAAACCTTTATGAGCTTGGAAGGTTGTATTGATGATTTTGATGATTATAATTCTATAACTACATACGTGTTACAGCCGCGATTCATATTTTAATCAACATACAACCTGACACTGACCTGCAAATTGCAAAAAACGTAAGAAAATTTGAATTTCGCGGGCAACCCTGGAGCATCCACCTTAACCGCTTACGTCGGATAATTCCGACTAATATTTTCGGGTCCATGACGATTTCGCCAGGGTCGTATATTTACGACCAAAATACCACAGCTCGTTTAATGTACTTTTTAAATTAATTACATTATGATGCCTTAGAGGATTTTCCTGTTAGAATACTGACCGGTAAAAGTCAGCGATGCAAAATATATGCAGCAAAATAAAAACGGTCTGACACTCGTTAAGTGCCAAAAATGCAAAGTTAAACTGTGCGTAGATCCATTTTTGCGTTTATTCTATTATGACCATGACCAACCATTAAAACAAAATACCTATTATTATTTCGATATTATTAATAAATATCGGTTGCGCACCTCTAGTCCAGAGGCGAGCAAATTAAATAAGCCGTGCCAGCTACGCCACTGTCATCTTATGGTGACAAGAAAGTACGTCATGATTGAACATAGTGCTGTGATGGTATTGACTTGGTTTTATCGATTGTTATTTTGAATTGTGGATTTAACGCCGAAACTGTGACACATATCACTATTATTTCTGTAATAAAAGACAAAGCAGGATGAAAAAAAAACTCCTGTATTATATTGTTCCGGTATAGACTTTTTATTAAAAACATACTCTAGGTTAAAAAAAAATTGTTAAGTAGAGCTTTATTGATATAATTTCGAACTCACTACTATTTTGTAGGTATTAAAGGATGAATTCATAGCTTGGCGCCGAGGGCACGCTTTTTCGTTTTTGACGTGGCGGTCAAAAGGTTAAATTACACTCTAGGGGTAGGGCAAACAAGACTACGTGGAGTCGGTTTTGCAGCGATTCGTTTCTGTCACTAACTTTTGTTGCACAACCTAATGAATTTTTAATTCAAAATAAATAAGTAAAAATAACTCAAATTTGATTCCGTTATTTCTATTAATTGTATGCCTAAATACTAATATGCTAATATTCATTATGCCTAGTAACATTATGCGAATTCAGTTTATGCCAAAATAAATTAGCCTTCAAGATGATTATGCCAACATAAACTGTATGCCAAAAAAATAATATGGCAAAGTATTATTATGGTAAAACAAATTATGCCAAAGTATATTAGGAAAAAGAACATTATGCAAAAAGAAGGGATCCCAACAGGAACACTAAAGAACAGGTTTAAATTAACTATTTGTTTACACTTATATTTAATTAAGCTTTAAGTAGTAGTCGCCTCCTCGGTTTTGTGTTACGTAATGCTAAATGTTTTCGCCACGGTTGTTTCGGGACCGGGGCTGCGGGACTGTTCGCAAGAGATACCGTGGCCCCGGTACATAAAGGGCGATGAAGGAGCATGGATGGATTTTAGTCAGTAAAAGTCTGACACTCCCTCCTGCTCCGCCCAGAGCGGGAGGAGTCATTTTATGATTTCCCATGCGAAAAAAAAAAACGGTTGTTTTGGGATATACCTGCACCGAATCGGGCGGGAGGAAAGGCCCGGGTGCTACCATTGCGAGGATCGACCGGAGGACAGGGTGGAGCACACAGTGGTGGTATGCACCGCTTGGGCGGAGCACCGCCGTGTTCTCGAAGCGGCGATCGGCGGCGGCGACCTCTCGTCCGGCCCTGGTTCAATCCATGGTCCGGAGCGAGACGGAACGGGACGCCGTCACCTCTTTCTTCGAAGTAGTCATGCTAGCGAAGGAGGTGGAACGTGAGAGGGAGAGAACTTCACGTCCCGGCAGCCGCGGGAGACGTCCCGAGCGTCGGGGCCACGTGGTGCCCCCCAGCCACCGTAGGTGCGTGCCTGTGGACGGTGAGCTATGGGCTAGCTCGCCGTCCGTCTCACGACGACAGGCTGTGTCGACGGCGCGTTCGTGTTCCACGCGCGCCTCAAAGAGATTCAGCAAAAGGAAGGGGTCTGCCAGGGCCGATACCTGCCTGGGCTGCGGGACTGTTCGAAAGAGATACCGTGGCCCCGGAACACAAAGGGCGATGAAGAAACATGGACGGGTTTTAGTCAGTAAAAGTGTGACACTCCCTCCTGCTCCGCCCAGAGCGGGGGGAGTCATTTGATGATTTCCCACCCGAAAAAAAAACTAAGATTTATCTATTTAAATGTCTCGTTCGTACTGTATTAGAATACTGCACGGTTGTATGGCCACCCCACTATGCAACTATATAGTCTTAGGTTAGAGAGGATCCAGAAAAGATTTTTATACCATCTTGCCTAGGTATTCTGCGGGACTAAGAAAGAAAACACGGAGCTATGCAAAACGTCTTCAAAAATTTAACATTTGACTCCACTCGAAAAACGATGAGATAACATAGATTTAATTTTTCTTTTAAAATACTTCAGAGTAAAATAGACTGCCCCCAGTTGTTAAGTAAGTTTAATTATAACCTACCCCACTCTATATCATGTAGGCGTAGGTACTCTATAATCTATAACACTAATAGAGTTCGCTAAAATACTCATTTTTACACAATGTTTACTTACTAGTGCCAGTCATGTAACATTATGCAAACCCATTATCATAACCAAAAAAAGTCGACTATTTACTGTTAATAATATGTTAGTAGCCCCAATTCCCCAAGCCACATTCGGACGTTTATGAAGGCAACCACTAATCTCAATGTCACAAGTTGTTTTGTGTTTACGTTGCACTGCACAAAAATGGCAATTTATAATTTTTGAATGTCCTGACGAATTTGTTTGTTTAAAAAAAAATATAACCATAATATATACTCTCTGTTCCCACCACTTCAGCATTTACTGAGAGTCTTTTCGGCCATGAATGTGAAGTGGCGGGAAGAGAGAAACAGAGTTTCATTGAAATGGATTAAAAATGAACTCTTAATCTAAATAAATTTAGAATTTGAATGTTTGGACTAGTTTGGAGTCATACAATTCTTTTAAAAACCATGAAAAATTGTTGTGCTGCAAAAAGTACAAAAAAAAAACGTTTAAAAAATCTAAAATAAATGATATAATTTGACGCCTATTGACGTAGTTGTATTAGGTCTTCGTTTAGTTTTATTTTTGTAATTATATAGAGTTCTAGTTGTAGTATGTATATAACGTAAATAAAAAACATTATTACGAAATAAATGATACTCTCTTTTGTAAGTTCGTACTCTTTATTTACCTCTTTTGAAATCAGAATACTCTATTTCTTATAATAATAGTTGGCAACCCTACCCACAACAAACTATCCATCCGCATCACCCTATAAAACTATTACGTCCCCCATTCCGCAAAACTGTATCAGGATCCAACTCCCCCATCCCCAGAATTTGCTGGCTTCTTAATTGCGACGAATCAATATAGATATTTTTTCCACAACACTTAAAAATTCAAGCGCCAAGTCCATCAAAACTAACCACCATATTGACTTTTTTCTTTTGTTATTATTATATATATTTTGTTTTCTTTTTTCTTTTGTTTTAAAAACTACCGTCTATTGTTGAAAGTGTTATTTCTGCACTATTATTGTAATTTTATTGTTGTTATAATTTTGTTTTACTTTTGCATGCTGTGTCTCGCATCGTATTGTACACTATGATTATATCATATTGCTTGTATTAATAGGATAAACAGCGTTACAATTGTAGACAGGCCATTAAATAAATATAATCTGCAAACTCTAAGATAGCATTTTCAGTTAAACACATTTCATTTGTCTCGATTTAATCGTAAACCCGTTTATAGACAACGTTCAAATTAGGACACTCCCGAGCGGTGGTCTACCTACAAGCACAGTAAGCGTCCGTCGTTCACAAATAGAAAGGAATGCATTCCTTTCCCGTCGGACTATTTCGGAACTAACGTAAACTTAAGTATGTGTTCGTTGTCGATGTCACTTTATTTCCTTATCCACCTTGTTGTTCACACATGTTATAATATATTATAACATGTGTAATTAGTTATAAGAAAACATCATCATTATATTACACATAAGTAATATTGCGGTGCATTCGTAGTATTTTTTTAATAACAAGTTTTCATACAAACCCTTCCATTGATTAGATTTACTTACAATGACAGTTGCGCCATGCGTCCAGTGTAAGTTGCTCGGCCGCGGCCGGTGCGCTGGCACTTCCAAATACACATCGGTGTAGCCACATTCATACACTCCTGTCTTACTAGACTCTTTATAAAAACTGAAATGAAAAAAACAAGTTTAGGAAACAGGACATATTGACTGCAACAGTCGGGACCACCCATATTGGATGTAATGATTTTAGTCTAGATTAATTGCAGTTCTTTTCAGTTTTTATTTATTTATTTATTTATGTACACACAAAATATTTTAAAGCTTGTTGCTATTTTATTGCTTTTTGTTTTTATTTAAAGTTATTAGTTATTTTCTCGCAGTCGGGTTTTTTATTTTTTTTTAATAATATTTTTATTTTAAACTTTTTAGTTACTTAGAAATACCATTTTAAAATCCTCATGATGAGCCCTTTATCTAGCCGTTCAGGCTGCAGAGTGTGCCAAACATTTGAATTTGGCGCCAATAATCCGCCATTTTTTATTATTATTTTATTTTCATATAGTGCAGAGAGTAGGGCAGTGCGATGCGCTTTCGAATACGGACGTGTTGTCATAGTTGTAAGCTAGGTGTGCGGCATTAGCTGCTGCCTGTTATTCGCAATGAGTTCGCAACAACTTATTGTAAACGAACTGTTGGCATTCATACAGAATGCCATCGATACTATGGACGAGGTGACCATCATGCAGATCTGCAAGTCGAGCTTCAAAGAAGACGACATCAGCGCAGGCAAGAAGATACTCTTCCAGGCGACTAAGAAGCTGGATCAAATGCCATCTCGGAGGAGAGATGGTACAGAGAAAAGTGTCCAAAACATCATCACCTTTCTAAAGGTGACCGACCCTGACGACGTGCCAGCTTTTGTAGCGAAGGAGCTACACAGTTACCACCCGTCACTTTCGACGACGTCACCAGGCTGTTAAAGAACATTACATCGATGAAGTCAAGCCTGGCCGAGGTGCAGTGTAAGTTGGAGAAGTCTGAAAATACCATCCATGAACTACGTGCCGAGATAGTGTTGCTACGCAGTGTGGTTTGGGAAAGTAGGATACACATGACGATAACATGGCCAACATAAACACGCGTCGTGGTGCGTAAAATGCATCGGACAACAGTTTTGCGTCGGCGAAATTGGATTCAACGTCGACTGCAAACAGCGAGGGC
This sequence comes from Xestia rhomboidea, assembly GCA_963853795.1. Lineage (NCBI taxonomy): Eukaryota > Metazoa > Arthropoda > Insecta > Lepidoptera > Noctuidae > Xestia > Xestia rhomboidea. The sequence goes on from OY970766.1 coordinate 21,008,970, forward strand.
GATGTACGTCTGCTCCGCTGCTGCACTGCTCCGGCAGAGAATACGATACGCGTAGCTACGTTGACCCCCAAACCAGCTTACGCCGCAATTGCTGCCTCAAACAACTCAGCTGACAAAAACCTGAAATACAACCTAAGCAGCAGAAAGGGGGAAAGCAGAATCGTCGCTGTGAAACCCTTCTGAGGAATCCGGTACAGCGCTTTCCAGCAAAGTAAGAGTGTGATGAGGATGGCTTCACCATAGTTCAGAAGAAGAAGAAGCAGCCCACTTGTCACAATCAATGCGGTACTGGACTGTCAGGACCAAGTATACTGCTACGTCCAGCGATACCAACGACGTTGCTTTATGTGTCCCGACTGCATCACTCCACGAAGGTTGAGGAGATCGTGGAGTACATGAAGGTGAAGACCAGCTGGATCTTGAGGGTCGAGAAGTTGGAGCCGCGTCACAACACCAACTTCAAGTCGTTTGTGGTGCGAGTTCCGACACAAAATCTCGACAAGTTTCTCAAGGAAGAGTTTTGGCCGAAGGGTGTAGTCTACCGATGTTTTTGCGGCAGGCTACGTGACACCGCGCAGCGTAACACGACGCTGCCACTTCGTGTGTCATAGTTTATAAGTTATATTTTGTATGTATTAGTATATTTTTATGTTGTAATGCAATTTTGTGTATTTTATCTATGGGCCTTAAGATGACTGATAATAAAATGATTGATTGATTGATATACCCAGTGTCACTCTCACAGTAAATACGAATCACTCCTCTCAAGCTAAAATCCATCGAGACGTTCAGGCCACTGAGCGTGCCAAACAATTATACATACATACATACTCTCGAAATACATAACCCTCCTTCTGGCGCAGTTGGGTAATAAAATAAGCACCTTACTTGGTCAATGAAGGCAATGCGACATACTCGTATTGTATCTTAAAATTCAGGTTTCCTCAAATACTCCCGCTATGTTTTGCTAATAGTACATTATGATATAAGTGCGGTAAGTTGAAAATTACAGCCGAGGCGATATTGCTAGCCCGATCCGCTGGCGAGGGCGATAAAAAAACAGAGGCTGTAATGATCAAAGCGCACGTATGTCATACGACGTTTTATAACATATTTGCGAGGAAATAAATAAAACAAATAAAAACAATACAGCGAAAAGAAACAGCGCGCAAGCAGCGCGCCGAATAATTTTTACTTGTTCACAAATTAGCGAAGCGCGCATCAGCGCTTTTTTTTAAGCCAAAGACACAAAAAACAGCCAGTATTAATAATAAAGTAAATTAATATTTTTGTTACAGATAAATGGTTATAATTTATTGTCAAAATTAATTAAATTAAAGAATTAAATGTCTATTTATTATATTTCATCTCCCAAAGTTAATTTTATTAATAAAATGTTGACCACTTTTCTGACATAAAAACTCTTTGCTAAGATTTAAAAAAGTATAAACCGTGTATATTACTTTACATCACAAGTACGTAATGAGATACATTACGATATTGAAATTGGTGAAATAAGAGACCCTTTACGAGCAAATGTGTTATAAAAATATTTAAACAATAGTCTATCAATATGTATAGCGTTTAAAAAATCAATTTCCATGTTGTGTTGTTCCTTTGAACCGAGGCTAATGAATCACCGCAAGTGTTGCGGTATTAAGGCTGTGTCACTGGGTGTCACGACGCGACGTGACGCAGCCAGTCGCAGCCAGTCGCGACAGCGCACAGCGCCAAATGTCGCGCCCCCGCACTCCGCCGCGATTGTGCAAGGTACTATCGAGGACACTCCCGCCTGATCACCACTAAGCTAATTTTTGCTTGCACTTAAAACATAGAAACGCTCTCTATCCCCGCCCCGTTAACTTTATAATAAATAATTAATGAAAAAAATACCGATCGGCGACACATGCCAAACGAGAGTTATTGTTATTTTGCGCGCCAAAGTTGACGCTTTCCTAATAGGCCTAAAGTTTAAGGTGGAGTGGCTCAGCGCCTCCGCATGATTTAAGCGAAAAAAAAATTAACTGATCAGGCGGAAAAGACCACGACTGTACCTGCAACCGCTTCCAAGTCAGCACTGACCCAACCACGTTATTATATCATGTGAATACACTGAGTTTTACAAACCCTAAGACTAAAACTTCGGGGGCGTCTATTAATTACGTTTTGGTAAATATCAATTTCAAATTTTTTTTTTTTTTGTTATAAGTACCGTATATTCAGTAAAAAGCTGTAATTTTGAGATTACAAACAGACATTTTAATTTTATTTATTTGTATGTATACCTTAAATGTGTTTTAACCAAGTACCTGCCTTTTTTTTTTTTTAGGATGGGTAATCATCAAATGACTTCTCCCGCTCTGGGCGGAGCAGGAGGGAGTGTCAGACTTTTACTGACTAAAACCCATCCATGTTCCTTCCTCGCCCTTTGTGTTCCGGGGCAACGGTATCTCTTTCGAATAGTCCCGCAGCCTCGGCAGGCTTCGGTCCTTGCGGACCCCTTCCCTATTGCTGACTCTCTTTGAGGCGCGCGTGGAACACGAACGCGCCGTCGACACGGCCTGTCGTCATGAGACGTACGGACGGCGAGCTAGCCCATAGCTCCCCGTCCACAGGCCCGCGACCAAGTACCTACCTACTGTAGTTCTTTTCCACTAATATTAAATCAAACAAAAAAATCAAATTTGGTGCCTCGGCCTGCTGAGTGAGCAATTCATTTCACTCGGCCAGTGCGTGATTATAATAATAGTAGGTAGGTATAGTGGTGATGCGATGCATCTGAGTAATGGACACAGTTGACCCTGTGATGTAATGGTAATCAAGCCGACACGTGCCCACACTGCCGACACACACTGGCCGAGCCAGGGCGCGACTTCGTGAATTCCTCCGTCGTTATTATTACGACATTGTGAAGGTTAAGTTTCAGAATAAAAGTGTCTCATTATCTAATAGCTGCTCATGAGGTTGTACTTACTTTGATGTATTATTTGATGAGAATTATTTTTTTCGTCAGCAAAGTTTATATTTTTTGTCATCATAATTTCTTTCATCTAATTCATAGATCTATCGCCACGAAATTATTTTCAGGAAGCTAGTTGGCTGTAGGCTGCTTCGTATGCGGTGAATCTGAGACGCCATTCTTTTGCGATGTCTCGCTTGAAAGCCACCTACTTGAGCGTCTGCAAACATACCTGATGCGCTATAAAAGCTACTATGTAATGTTATGTAAAATTTCGTATTTTCTTATATTTTGCCGCTTTTATATAGCATTTAGGAAAATGTGTAATTTACTAATTCGATAGCAAATGCAAATGATCATATTGCAAATGTAAATGCTGACGATTTACATTTGCAATATGATCATTTGCATTTAATTGAGCAAACCCTAGATCAAGCGATTAAAAAAAAAGATGGCTGCCATTCGCGGTGTGTGGGGTTAAGAGAACCTATTTATAAACGTGTATTTATCGATAGAAATGAGTATTTAATAATATGCCCTTAAAGTATCGGTAACCGGTAGCCAAACAATAATTATGTAATAATTATGACATTACGTCACGTGTAAATTGGGTGCCAGCTATTGCAAATATTTTAATAACTTCTTCAACGGTTTCAACTACGAACACACGGCGACACATCAAGCTATGCATCTCCAGCATAAAATGGCCTCGCTTTAGATAGACTTCCCGTACAATAAGAGATCTGCTTATACTGGTTTGTGGTTTGTCTTGATTGGTCGTCGGCATGGCAGCAGTGCCAGCCTAGCTTTGCGTTGTACAACACCGTGCTCCGATATTTACAATGAGTGTCGAATTTAATACACCGCACGGGCGGGGGTGAGCGCTACTAATAAAACACAAATATTGATATTATCCAGGGGAGCGCATTATCAGATTCTGCGCCTCTCGATGGGACCATGAACAGTATAAGAGATGGCCAATGGAAGCTGCGTGGTTATGGACATGCATGAAAGGCATTAATTGCCATACCTATTATTGGAATCAAATAGAACAGCTCACAACTTAGGACCCATTTTAATGATAATTATTTATCAGTGGTGCTATGCAATTGGCCCTAGCCCAGTTGTAAACGTCCCTTTGTGCCTAATTGGCCTTGTTTCGTTCCGTCTCCTACTGATATGAAGGAAAGTGGAAATTATGGTCCGCTATACTTTTCTAATTAAATTCGTTGCGGGATCCAAGACAGTTAAATTGTTTCTCGGAGACTTCCTCGAACTTCATTGTCTCGCCGTTTTTCTGGTGGTCGCCACTGTTGATTCTGGCTTTCAAGAGTTACAGTGGTATAATAATAATGGAATAATGTTGAGGGCTTGTCCCATAAAAAAATGCATGAAGGGCACGGACCAGCGGTCGAGCACGGGGCAGAATATTACAACGGTGTCGTCATATCGTGTGCGTTTTCGCTATTAATTTTAGTTTTTGAAACGCTAATCTTAATGAAGGGTGGAGCGCGAGTCGGAACGTAATTACCGTCGCTGTTGTCACGAATAATTATTCGCAGTCGCTCTAATTCCCGGGACATGAGGCTCGACTCCCGCACGCTCACCTCACTAACACGCATGTCTCGTGCTCTGCTAGGTTACGATTCACAGGACTCCACCATAATCCCTTGCGAAGTTGCGACAGAATCGAGATGACAGGATCTACACACAGGTCTCATAGGATAGACACTTTTGTCCAAGAGACATGATTATAATTATTCTAGCACAATATTTGTATCCAAATGTCCAGACTATCTCATTTACCCGGGTGCACATAAACGTCCAGTCACTGCGGAGAGTTTCACGAAAATATGATTACACATCGTATGTAGACACAGTAGAGTTGCGGCGGCAGATGATGTCACCGCCATTGTCACCACTTATTGGCTGATAGAATGTTTGTCTCTCCCTATGCCTCGTGCAGTGTGTAGTGGTAGACTTTTAGTACTTACTGCACAAGATAAGCGCTACGCAGAACAAACTAGTACAGTCAAAAGGGCGTCCATTCGTGTGTAAGCTATGCCTAGGCTTAGAAAAAGGTTCCCTAGAATTCCAATCATATTTTACCATCTATAAAGCACAATCATCATAGGTCAAAATATGGTATACTTCCATGAGCGAGCGGTTTTTGAAAAATCTCATCATCTTCCTGCCCTTGGCCCGTGTTACTTGGAGTCGACGAAACACGTTTTTTTCTTCCATTCTCCTCTGTGGCACAACAGGCTGTAAAGCTAGATAAACTAATAGACCAGATGCCGACAATGATGAGTTTACTCACAACAATTATCAGTAAACTAGTCCGATAAATGGCCACAATCAATGTTGGTACCGTGAACATAAAAGGACTGGTCAAACATAAACAAGATGTAGACTTGTAGAGATACTCCTTACTCATCATGACATTGATGCACTTCTAGTTTCTGAAGCACACCTAATTTTGTGTGTTTTTTAAAGTAAATAATAGGTTGGGTCCTTTTATGTAGGTACTTTAAAAAAAACACAAAAAAGTGAAAAATCACTTTAGCTTCAGAAGCCGGTGACAAAAACAAAAAAAAAAAGCCGCTAGATGGCGCTTTAGCTACAAGCAGCTGATTTGTTGTTCTCTGTTCCTAAAATTCACTAAAAATAATGAACAAAGTGTAAAAACAATAACTGTGCACCAAAAACATTAAGCAAGTTATAAATATTAAGTGTAAACGTTATCCTCGAAAAAACTTAAGTGAAATGGAAGATAATTAAATATTTGTGATTAGTGTCAAAAGCCCACTTACAAACAATAGTAACTACAATATGAACTCAAGTGAAGCAACAGTGCAAAATAAGTGACTAACAGTGCATAATAAGTGAACAAAACTTATAAAATAATCCGCAATTCAAACTTGAATCACTTGAGTTGTGAGGAAAAAATTCCATTGGCATGAGTCAGTCTAACGACTTTTTATTATTTAAAAATCTTTCTCGCTTAAAACGATCACCAATTTCAACATCAAAAGCAAATGTTCAATTGTTGAGATAACTCACTCAGTCGACTGCCGTGCACATAGTCGTGCGTTCGAACCCCGCCGAGTACATCACTTTTTGTGAAGAGAAAATTGATAATTTGGCAATTTTAGTTATCTAACAATGAACTTCTTCGGAAATATCACTCAGCGACGTCAGCGCCAGCGCAGACATTCGGATACAAATGAAGATTTAAACATAACTACTGACCTAAATTGTACCACTAGCAATAGTTTGCCGGAAATGTCAGACGAAGAACATTGCGATGAAATAACACAATTACAAAATAAAATTAAGGAATTAACATTGGGATTAGAGGCAGCACACGCAGAAGTGGAGAGTTTAAACTTAGAGAATACTCAACTTAAAACCACTATCGACGAATTAACTAAGAAGAAAAATATCTATAAAAAAATAACAACCGATATAGTTAGCGACAACAGTACATCTCCGATAAATAACATTAACAAGAAAAGGATAAACAAAACAAATACTATAAATGACAGCCCTCAATCAATAACCAAGACTGCCAAAATTAAAACTAACTATTTCCCTGCGCAGGTTGCTGACAAATCAACACAATATGATACACATTTAATGACGAACCTGCCAGGCGATAACAATAATTTCTTTAAAAATAACAAAACAAGGAAAAATTTATGTATAATTAGCAATAATAAAAGGAATAAATTAAGTAACTTGATTGAGGACACTTTATGTATGTATGATCACTGCCACTATCTATACCCAGGCGGTGATATTCAACAAATGCTACAGGGCATTGATAATAAAATAAAAAGCTTTAATAGAAATGACTATTGTGTTATTATGATGGGAGAGATGGACTTCAAACGGACTGGAAACTATCACGACATTATAATTCTTATTAGAGAAACCATCGGGAAAATCAATAACACCAATGTGATTATTTGCCTTCCGACCTACAGATGCGGCAATTATACAACTATATATAATGCTAGAATAGAAACTTTTAATAATCTCCTGTATCTAGACAACTTAACTCACGAATATGCCTACATACTAGATACCAATGCAGAATTAAAAAAGCGTTTGATTGTGTAAATCACGACACATTACTTTTGAAACTTGAGCATTACGGACTGGGTAAACTTGCACTTAGTTTGGTAAAATCTTATTTGAATGATAGACAACAACATGTTCAAATAAATGGTGTTAATTCACATGGTTCAAAAGTAAAAATGGGGGTTCCACAAGGCTCAATATTGGGTCCTTTCCTTTTTCTAGTATATATAAATGATCTACCCTATTTATTGAAAAACCAACCTCAAAATATGGTGTTATTTGCTGATGACACTTCCATAATTTTTAAGATAAATAGGCGGGCCCAAAATCTAGATGACGTAAATAATGCCCTAGTTCAGGTCCAAAATTGGTTCACAGCAAACAATTTGGTATTAAACAAAAAAAAAACCAAATGCATAAGATTTGCTTTACCGAATGTTAAAAGTAGTGATTGTGATATAGTACTGATTTAAGAGAAACTTGAATTCGTAGATAAAACGGTTTTCCTGGGATTACGCTTGATTCAAGGCTACAATGGGGTTCTCATTTAACATCTCTTGCGGGGCGGCTAAGTTCAGCAGCATATGCAGTTAGAAAAATTTCGTCAATATACTGATGTAGATACCGCTAGACTGGTTTATTTTAGTTACTTTCATAGTATAATGTCTTATGGCATTTTGCTATGGGGACGGGCTGCAGATATTGAGTCTATATTTATTCTGCAGAAAAAAGCCATCAGAGCCATATATAATCTTCGTAGGCGCGATTCTCTAAGGGAACTGTTTAAGGATATTGGCATCATGACAGTACATTGTCAATACATCTACGAAAACATAATGTACGTCAGAAAAAATCTGCACCTTTTTGGTAAAAGGGGTGACAGACATAATTACAGTACTAGAAATAGGGACCAACTAGTTCAGCCAGGCTTCAGACTCGCTAAAGTAGACTCATCTTTCATGGGGTACTGTTTGAGATGCTATAATAAAATTCCACAAAGTATTCTTGAACTGAATGAAACGAAATTTAAAACATGCATTAAACGCACACTATGTAAGCAAGCATATTACAAGTTGAGCGATTATATCGCTGATAAAAATGCTTGGCTCAATGCTGGTCCTGCTCCACAAGGACAGGGGCGCTTAAATTGATTGCATTAAATGGTATTGTTGGAGCTGCTGAAGATTGTACAACTATCTTTGCATTGTATAGATTCAATCTCTTTAGTATTATATAATCGCATAGCCCATATTGTGTGAGTACTATATACTAGAAAGCTATCATTCACTGGAAACCTACGTCTTTTCTTGACTTGAATGTGCCCTGGCGGATGAGAATATGTCATGCTCACTCAAAAGTCTCGCTGATGGTGGCGCATGTGTCGGATCATTTAGTTCCCTTCAAAATGGTTGAGTTGAATGGTGCTGATCTATGCGTCATGTCCGTGAACGGGCGCTGTCAGTTGTGACTGGTCATCTCTCAGTTGCCATGGCTCATATTAATGAATTATTTTAGTTTTTGAATTGTTTTTTTTTGTTTTGTTTTACTGTGGACACTTTTAACGTGCACATCTTGCTACATTGTTCTCACATAATATACCATCTCAACATGAATGATGTAACCAAGATTTTGTAACAATATTCTGATTTAAAAGAGTGTCCATGGAGTTTCTTGCCCGTTCTTCTCCATAGAGATCTGCGCTAGGGAATGGGCAACTACAGTACTTTCACAGTTTTTATGTCTTGTGACTGGGACTGTAGCTACATTTAATTTTCATCTTTGTTTCGACAATTCAAAAGTGCCTGTAACTGGCTTACTTGAAATAAATGCTTTGATTTTGATTTTGATTATCCCTACTAATATTTCTGTAAATATGGATTAAAATTCGATTTGAATATAATAAAACAATAAAATGTAATACAAGCTAGACACTTACCACTACAATACGTAAAAATCTCTTGATATTCACATTTCACGTTAGGTAAAACGTCGACTCAACTAAATCGTGTTTCAATTTTTCAACTACTAAAAATTTGTGAGACCGATTTTTGCTATTAAACTCAACACAGCGTCATCTATAATTTAAATGTAGGACAAAGTAGTGACTCTGTTTTACCGACCGAGCTACCAACGTCGTAGCTATTCAAAAACAGCTTAGAAAGACGTTGTATGGTGTTCCCCCGTAGACGAACTTCCCCACCTTGACCTTATATAATATCTATCGATGATTTTCGTTTACTCCGAAACCTCGCTGTCTTATTGGAGCAGTGCGCAAATATTTGTAAAAGACAACAGGTGTTTGATTACAAGTAAAAATACAAAATTTCAAAAAATAAACCGACTTCAATATAAAAAAAATTTGAAAAAAGCTTTAGCTTCAGAAGTCGGTGAAATAAAAGCTGTTTTTGAAGTCGGTTTAATTTTTTTTTTATTTTTGATGGTATGTTATTAAGGAAAAAATAATTCTTATGTTATGCTGCTTAATGATATTCCCGAAACGAAAAAAGTACCATTACTGATTACCGAGCTCAGTACAAAGGTCTATGAACTATTAACTACATTGTGTACACCGATGCAACCAGTACACGAGAAGTATGAAATTGAATGAAATTATTTGAGGAGAAATTAGATATATTTGGATTTGAGGTGAATAAAACCAGCATAAAAATTATAGAAAGTAAAATAGAACCTATATTATCACTACCACAGCCAGAAAACATGAAAATGTTAAAATCATTTCTAGGAAAAGTTAATTACTATAACAGGTTTCTGCAAAATATGGCAATAATTTTGAAACCACTGTATGACTGTTTAAAACAAGTAAAATTTGAATGGACAGACGAATGTGTTAAGTCCTTTAACTAAATAAAAAAGGCTCTTTCAAATACATCCACATTATCACATTTTGATCCAAACTTAACAGTCATACTAACATGTGACTCAGCAGGTGATGGTGTAGCTGCTGTTTTATCAATAAGGGAAAGTAGTAGTGTCATAAAACCAGTAGCTTTTGCCAGTAAGAAATTAAATGATGCACAAATTAAATATCCAATATTAGGAAAGGAAGCTTACGCTATCATTTTTGGAGTGAGCAAGTTCTATGAATTCCTGTATGGGCGAAAATTTATCTTGCAAACTGACAATGAGGCACTGTCAAAAATATTAGGGCCAAAGTATGGTATACCAAAAATGGCAGCTAGGCGGCTACAGTATTGGGCAATATTCTTAGGTGCTTTCAATTATGACATCCAACACATTAAGTCAAAGAATAATCCAGCAGACTACTTGTCACGCGTAGATACAGGCATACAACATAATAATTTGAAAAATCCAGAAATCATTGAAAGGGATTTTGAAATTAACACTGTTAATTATATAAATAAATCTAATTTAAATATATTGAATTGGCAAATTGTACAAAAGGAAACACAAAAGGATAAAATCTTGTGTGATATTCTTAGGTATAGTAGAGATGGCTGGCCACTAAAAAATGATATTGGTGAAACTTATGAACCTTACTTTAAAAGAAAGAATGAGATTACTGTAGAGAAAGAATGTATACTATGGGGTTACAGGGTAATCATACCTAAAAATATACAAGATGATGTCATGGCGGAGCTTCATGCTAGTCACTTAGGAATAACTAGAATGAAAGAAACAGCAAGATCATATTTCTAGTGGCCAGGCATGGATGGAGATAAAGAAAGTATAACGAAAAACTGTTTGATTTGTTTACAAAACCATAAAAACCCAGAAAAAACTAAATTATCAATGTGGCCACAGCCACCAACTGTTTGGCATAGATTGCACGCAGATTTTCTGGGACCTCTGTATTCAAAGATGTTTTTAGTGGTGATAGATGCATATTCTATATGGCCGGAAGCAATTGTCAAGAGTAATATAACTGCCAAAAAACAATTGAAGTATTTAAGAACATATTTGTACGCTACGGGTATCCTTTACATTTGGTGGGACGCAGAGCTAAAAGGCTTATAGGCGACGAGACGTTGGCAGCTTCGCTTCTCAGCCTAGCTCATCGGCGCAATGTTGCCTGCCTGTCGGTCTTTTACAGACTGTACTTCGGTGAGTGTGCGCAGGAGCTCCACGACCTGATCCCACCATCACCCTTTTACCACCGGACTAGCAGACGTACTGCGGCGTACCATCCGCACTTGGTTAACATCCCAATGTGTCGTACTAAGCGCTTCTCCTCCACTTTTATTATGCGCACAGCCAAAGTCTGCAACTCTCTGCCTGCGTCTGTGTTCCCACCTACATTTAACCCACCCGCCTTCAAAGCAAGAGTGAACAGGCATCTTCTGGGCACGCTCGTTCCATCATAGATCTCATCCATCGCTTTCCATCAGGCGTGATCGCGGTCAAGAGCAGGCCCATATTGTAATAAAAAAAAAAAAAACAATAGTGACTGATAATGGCCCAGCATGGACTAGTGAAGAATTTTTTTTTTTTTTGTAAAATAGTGGGAGTCAAGCAATCTTACTACTCCTCCATACTACCCTGCTTCTAATGGGTTAGCAGAACGGTTTGTTGAGACATTTAAGTCACACTTGGTAAAAATTGTAGAAAGTGGGCAGACGGTGGAATATGCTTGTAATCTGTTTTTGTTTGACTACAGGTGTACTATACATAAAACCACTGGTCAAAGTCCTGCTAAAATGATGTATGGTAGAGAATTGAGATGTCGTTTCTCATTGCTGCGACCAAACCCAATACATGATAAAATTGATGATGAACAAATAAAAATAACAAACAACAGTAAAAACTTGTATAAGACATTTGAAATCGGTGAAAAATTAATGGTTACAGATTTAAGAAAAAATAAAAAAAAATGGTCTTTAGGTAAAGTTATTGAAGTTTTAGTACCAGGAGTGACCTACATGGTAGAAGTGGATGGACAGCAATGGAAACGACATGTCAACCAACTATTAGAATGTGGACAGAACTTAGAATAAAAATAAAAAAAACATGAAAACAAATGTTTCATTTTTTAATTAAGGAAAATATAGTTTAATTTATTTTAAAGGAGTGACGGATTGTAATGTTGCCATCTGTAAAGCTCACTTGTTTTTTTTTAATGTAAAGGGGAAGAGTGTTGTGCTTAATTATTATTAATAGAGGGCAACATTGTCGGCCCGATATAGGCAACATTTCCCACTACTCTGTGGTCAGGTGTAAATATAAGAAGTACAATTAATTAATTTGTGTCTTATTTCAACCAAATAACTAAATATAACAGCACCGACGAAAATTATCGGTTTTTTCCTCATGGGTGTCGTTTTCGTGGTTTTGTGTCGCTGATAATGAAAATTAGGTCAAAATTAAAATCCAAGATGGCACCGACGTCAATTATCGGTATTTCTTCATGGGTGTCGTTTTCGTGGTTTTAGGTGTCGCTGATAATGAAAAAGAGGTCAAAATGAAAATCCAAGTGGGCACCGACTTCTACAAATAATGATACCTATATTGATTTTTACATGAGACATGATGACATTTAGATAGGTAATTATAAGAAATTTATATTTTTTTGATATTGTACAAACAAAGTCTATATGAAATGCCTTCCTGCAAACAGAGAAGATCAAGTTTAAGTTTTCATTATGTTCCTAATTCCTAGTCCTACATAGATAATCAACCAATACCAAATTATTATCGGTGCCATCTTGGATTTTCATTTTGACCTCATTTTCATTATCAGCGACACCTAAAACCACGAAAACGACACCCATGAGGAAACACCGATAATTTTCGTCGGTGCCATCTTGGATTTTCATTATGACCTCATTTTCATTATCAGCGACACCAAAAACCACGAAAACGACACCCATGAAGAAAAAGCCGATAATTTCAGTCAGCGCCATCTTGGATTTTCATTTTGACCTCATTTTCATTATCAGCGACACCAAAAACCACGAAAACGACACCCATGAAGAAAAAACCGATAATTTTCGTCAGCGCCATCTTGGATTTTCATTTTGACCTCATTTTCATTATCAGCGACACAAAAAACTATGAAAACGACACCCATGAGGTAAATACCGAAAATGTTCGTCGGCGCCATCTTGGATTTTCATTTTGACCTCATTTTCATTTTCAGCGACACCAAAAACCACGAAAACGACACCCATGAAGAAAAAACCGATAATTTTCGTCAGCGCTATCTTGGATTTTCATTTTGACCTCATTTTCATTATCAGCGACACAAAAAACCATGAAAACGACACCCATGAGGTAAATACCGAAAATTTTCGTCGGCACCATCTTGGATTTTCATTTTGACCTCATTTTCATTATCAGCGACACCAAAAACCACGAAAACGACACCCATGAGAAAAAAAACGATAATTTTCGTCGGCGCCATCTTGGATTTTCATTTTGATCTCATTTTCATTATCAGCGACACCAAAAACCACGAAAACGACATACATGAAGAAATACCGATAATTTTCGTCGGTGCCATCTTGGATTTTCGTTTTTTTTATCGTTTTGTAAAATGTTCATGTGTCTGAATTCTTCTAATACAAAATTTATATTTTGATTGTGATAAATGTACTGTTCACACACATTCCAGACTTTTATTTCTAAGCCGTACTGACTTTATAATTATGTATCATAAAATAATATCGTCTACACTCTACAGGATTAAAATTGCTTAAGCGATCACTACGCTCGAACTTCACCCGTGTGTGCGTGTATCTGCATGAACAATGCACACAAACATAGGATCGCAACGAATTTGCCTAAACTCTAGCGAGTGAATATTATGCACGGCCTCTTAACCCCTTTGACGTTTTCATAAAATACTTGTTTTTCTTTTCATATTATTGGCGGGTTCGATTCCTGGTTTAGTCAAGCAATAGAAGATAGAAGTCTCTCATTGATGCAGTAATAAAGTGGGTACCTACATACCTATAGTATCGTGTTCACGAAGCGTCGAGCTTTCGAGTATTGCCACACTGCAGCCGGCGAACGCCATTCACACTCCGCCCACTGCTTGGAGGCCGGAGCTACACTACACCTACTGCAAGCAGTGCCAGCTAGACGAACACAGCCCTTTACGTTGCCTAACTAAACTAGCACAACAAACAAACTTGGACTAATCAGGCTTACCGAGTACCTATGTAAGTAGGTAGCAGATGTATTGAACTTAGCTAGCTAAGTTTAATAAACAGAGCCGGTTCCGCAAGCCACTCCAAGGAATATGGTTCATACCTACAGTCGCCACGCAGCGGTACACAGATAGGTATCGAAGTGCAACCTCTGCGAGCGATGCGAATAATTTGCCTTTCACAAAACTGCATGAGGAGCCAGTCAGCCAGCCTACTCACGATATGAGAGCAAGCAGAAAGCAAGTTTATAGGGCAAGCTGCGTGCGGAGAGAGCGCCTGTGTCCCCAGCCCCCCCGCCCCGCCCCGCCCCGCCATGCCGCCGGGTCTGCGCCGCGCCCCCCGCGCCCTACGCTCCGGCCGCCAACCGGTCTTTCCAACAGCTCGGCGATGCAGCGCGGCCAGTCAGCCGACGACGGCGCCACATTTTGCACGTTCCACGTGCCGCTCGCTCCGCGCCCTCCCCCCGCACACCTCTACGTACAGTCGCGCGACACTCGCCGAGACTCATCCGAGGCCGGAGCATTACTTGTGAAACTTCAAACAAATCAGTGACTGAGTGTTGTTAGGGAGCTTGTGAACAATCTGAGTGCAACTAGTGAACAGTGTATAGTGGTGCAGCCGGTTCACCTCGTGTGCGAGGCCGGCGTCAGAGCGCCGACAGTGTCTGTGTGGCCAGTGCTTTCTAAACGAGTCCCGACACACCAGCACGTTGTGTATACTGTCCAACACACATTCGGATTTCATACAAAACTCTTTTAAAGGTGAGAGAAGTGAGCGTGGGACTTGAACAGAGTCCTCATGAATCCGTCCCGGATGACTTATAATACTGTATAACGTTACGATCTGGAAACATCTCATTACTAAGTACTCAATCGATGATGAAAACGTTGACAGTATCTGTCAACTGACACTAATAAATAATAATATTAATAAAAATCTTTATTTATACAAAAACCTTCAACATTGCTTAAAGACTAGGTCACATGAATTTCAGCGAATTTAAGGTCATACAGATAGAGTAACCCTGACTCCCAAACTAGGAGATCCTGTGACTTAGGAGTCAGTGTTCTGCTATCACTATGATACAAAAACCTTTTACTAAACAGTGTGTTAGCAAAATCTTGGCTCACACTCACACTCGTGATATGCAACTATGCATTACACTTCCTTAGTAAAGAATCCTGAGTATTAAGTTTTCTAAGATACTTCTAACACACTACACTACAACCAGAAAGTATAATTAAATTGTGTTAGGCTAGGCTACAGTAAAAATGCTCAACACTGATTATTCAGTAAATACCTACCAAATAAAATAAATTTGCCCCAAATCAATTATTTTGTGTTAGGTTAGGCTAAGAACTTACGATTGTTCGCTCTGCAATGACTATGTCCCTCGTGTCTCTGGCCAAACCTGACGTCTTCCCCGCGCCGCAGGTATTCGTAACCAATTAGAGTAAAACAAACTTTAACGCGGAAGCCGAACTAATTTAAACATTATCAGTCTAGGGCACGTTAGGAACAGAACAGTTACATGTGATGATTGAGTCCCTTACGACCAAAACGCCAACTTCTGACTCGTAACAAGGTAGACACGTTAATTTGAGCAGGACGAACCCAATGATGCATTACTTTCCGTTAATTGCCTATTAAAAATAGATATTGTATCATTCAGAATAGATATAACCGTCACGAAACGGTTCCGATAGAAATCATCTGAGTGTTGTAACTGAACGCTACACAACGTCAAGTGGGCACATTGCTCCAGGTTCAACTGCGAGTGGCTGCCGGCCTGCCGGGACTGCCGGATATATTCTATACATATAGCGCGAGCGACCTTCAGCCAGGGCGAAGCTCAGCAATGAGTAACAATAAAATTAAATGTATAGCTAAGGGACACGTTATTACGTATATTGTGGGCCAGGGAATTAATGTAGTGATGTCTTCCGATTTTTATTGGATCCAATAGTAGAAATTAAGGATTGGACTAATTTGACTTAGGATTGACAAACTATCACGAAGATAACTCAATATTTCGATTGACAAAAAAATTGCCACGGCGAAACTGAGCCGAACTTGTTGAGGTGGAAAAGCTAAAACCCAAAGATTCCATCGCAAAACGAACACCGTTGATACTGTTTAATAAAAGTTCCCGAATCCCCTCACGAATTCGAAATTCGCAAACTAAGAAAAGCGTCGGAGGTTAAAAAAAATCTTAAGGTATTCTTAAAGTTACCCAGTAAGCTGATTCCTAAATCATTAAGAAATTTATTGTGAGAGGTGCGAGGTGAATGATTTCTAACAATCTTTCTACCACCGACCACTTGCATATCATCAATCAGATAATAGAAAAATCCCTAGAATTGCCCCACTTTACCTTGCGTTTGTGGACTACTCGAAAGCATTCGATAGTATAACGCACTCTGCCATTTTAATAGCTCTCACCAACCAAAATGTAGAATCTACCTACATACGTCTTTTACAAAATATCTATACCAGCAGTACAGCCGCTATAAAATTAGAACGGGTAGGTCCACAATAAATTCAAAATCCTAAAGGGAGTAAAACAGGGCGACTCACTTTCTCCAAAGCTATTACCATTGGTTCATTGGTATTTACCAGTACCCTAGAAGTCTAGAACTTTGACGACCGTCTGGGAAGAGAGAGGTATCTGTCTTGGTGAGGCGAAGTTGACAAATCTACGCTTCGCCGATGACATTGTACATTTTTCTTCATCAGCTGCGGAACTAGAAAAAATGCTTCAAGAGCTCAGCAAAGCAAGCTTTGAGGTTGGACTGAAGATGAACATGACGAAGACCAAGCTCATGACCAACAGCTCACCTACCAACGTGCACACTTAAACGGGGAGAAAATACTATGTCCAAGAATACATCTACCTGGGCCAAGTTGTCTCCTTCTAGGCGAGACAAGATAAAGAAGTGGCAAGACGCACGTAAAACGCCTGGAATAGCTATTCAAGGGCGATTTACCCATCCCCTTATAACCGCAAGCTTATGGACATGTGTAATAACGTCATTCTAAATTCCATATCACCCCCTTTTCTCCCCATCCTGACATATTATGGTGCACAGACTTGGTCTTTGACTAACGTCCAGAAGTTCAAACTCAAGGTTTGCCAACGAGCGATGGAGCGACGTATGTAAAAATAACTGACTGGATAAGGAACACCACACTGCGCTCCAGAACGCAAATCGCCGACGTAGCTTATAAAGCCGTGAGATTAAAATGGCTGTGGGCAGGCCGTGTCTGCCAGATATCGGCACAGCTATGTGGTCAAATATCGCAGAACTGGAGCCCTGAGATAGCTAGACGGGGTCGCGGCAAACCGAGAAGAAGACCGTCCCGTCTTGGATGGCTTCCTCGCGAATTGGCGAGATGAAGAACATCATCATGAGAAGTGGAAGGAATGCGGGAAAGCCTTCGCTCAGGAGTGGGATAATACGGGCTAACTAAAAAAAAAATCGTCAACAGCACCTGTTTGTAGTGAGCAGTCCCAGCAGCGTTGCTACATAAATTATCACTGCGCTGTACAACTTTGTTCTAGTTTGGAGATCATCAAACTTCTGTTTACCTGATGAACATTTCCTAATTAATCAAGTGTGGTATTTCAACTAGGTACATTATTTATATTATTTCGAAACACTGCTATATAATGAGAGATCTCTGTTCACTGCTGAACATTCAATTCTTCAAATCACTGATATTGCTTTAGTAGGATTGACTTCACTTCTTGTGAATAGGCGAGACGACAAAAAAAATCTAATTAGTCCGTCACTTAGATTATCAAAAAATATTTGACCCGTGTTTTTTCTTTTGTTACGTAAACCAAAATTGACGAAGATACGAGCGACCGCGACGCTTTTAAAATTCTCAATACGTCACGCCATGGTATAATTTTTAGCTAGTTCTGACGTCACGAGCCCCCACTTCCGAGTTTTGATGCGTTTTATCTTGGTCAATATTCATTGATTTACAAAAACAAAAAATACGTGTCCATTAATTTCCAATACTCTCAACGGACGGACTAAATAGATTTGCAATTTTTCGATAATGTCGTCATGCCTATTGTGACCTCCATCGCTTAATTGTGAGACATATCAACACGAATAAAAACTCAACTTGACGAAAACGTTTTTCAATAGACTGATTGTTTAACTCTTGTTTAACAAAAGTGACATCATTTAGGCCATGATTAATGTGACTGAGGTTAGACATACAGTGTCAGATATTATGCAGATTGTAAGTGACACGAAATATACAGCTATGCTGAACGTACGTTGTATTTTAATGTTTCTATGTTTAATAATACACATGCTTGTCGAAACAAATATCATGTTCAGCAGTTAAGTGTCGGGGCGATAGTTTCACAACAGTGTGTCCGCAGCTGTTCGCAAGCTCCGCAATGTTTGTTGTTATATTGAGTCTGGCAAGTAATTGAGCATGAATGGCGTGTGCGTTGGACGCTATTTTTTCATCAACTACTGCAGACGTTAGACGACACAAATCATATAAAAAAAAATACCTGAATACTTCTGCTCATAAATTGTATCTCACCCTATATCCTCTTGATTGTGGTTCTATTCGTAAGGAGCCTCCTAATAAAAACCCCTTATATCTATGTAATTTCTAAAATCCACTGTTTGGCTTGATAATGATGTTCATAATTAATAAAGAACAGTATAAAGATCGACTTACTCCCAAAATACGAAGTTACTTAATTAGGTACTATAAATATTATGCAGATATTTGCGCAAATTAGTAACTAGTGATGTTTGACTAGTAGTAGTACCTAGAATTTACGTCTGCATTAGTAGACAGAAGAAGACAATTGAACGATGCCGAACCCAAGTAAGTTGGAGTAAGGGCAGGAGAATGATGAATGATGATCATGAGAACTAATGCAGATGTATGTCACTCAGTGCTTCCGCAACATTATACTTTTAAAGTACTAGCGTTCATTTAGAATTGGACAATTAAACTAAAGTTTCTACAATAATATTGTAGGTAGTCACTTTATAATGGGTGTATAAGACCCTTTACGAAGCCGAAAGGCACTTGTTCTACCTGACATTGCGATTTTTTTTTGTTCTGGACCATACCCTCGGACCTTCAAGTTTCGGAGATATTGAAGGTGAACGTTCCAACGTTTTCACACTTAAGTTTTTAATGATAAAACTTTCCCTGTAATATCCAATGCATCCATCAGCACAATGTTTTCAGTGCGTTACATTGAGCCCTACCGTAAACCGTGATTTTTAAATAAAAAAAAGTGTAGTAGTAGTGATAGTTTAACTATAATGTAATCTTCTTAGCGTGTCAGTGGCAAATTTTTGTTAAATAACGTTGGGCCCAAAATTCAGCTATGCGAACTCCGCTCGCTGATGCAGTCATAAGATCGTCAAGGGTGCAGGTGTCAGGGCATGCGGCGCAAGATGAAAGATGGACCATTGTCTGTGGAGACACACCGCATACACATTTGAGATCTGAGCCGTCCATGAACCCCCATCTGGGGAGGTTGTCTTTGCCACGACCGACCTGGGTTCGGAGTCTATTCAGAGATTTCCAAGTCGGCCACGGCAAGGCATACCCAGGTGGAAGGCTTTCAGACGGCTCGATGAAGCCGTCAGGGGGCTTAAGCAGCTCCCGCCAGAGATCACATCTCGCTGTGAAGGCATTGCTATGACTATGACCACAAAAGCTTTTACGGCTTTTCAGCCATATTCGGTGGCGTGAGTCACCTTGTAGCTTCGTCCACTCGGTGCGGCTGGCTATGTTCCTACGAACTTTTGGAGGCGCAATCCCAGTTAGTGGATACAACATTCGTACCGGGGTCGGTTTAAGGAATCCACTAATGATCCGGCACGTCTCATGGAAGGGTGCATGAAAGGAGCCTGCCCGAGTGACGTATTCGACTAACCCCTGATCAGTCCGGCGCACCCTGGGCAATCGACTTCGGTCGATTGGCTAATCCTTTCACTACGATGGCAAATATAATAATGTAATGATGACAGTAATTCTACGTACACTTCTAATTCTACATACTGGTAATAAAGATGTAAGATAAAGTTGTAGAAACCCAATCTTAAGTCAGTTCTGGCTATTTGTCTCTATGTAAGATTCGTGTTCGTAGAAATACGTTTCTCGTTTTTAGGGATCCGTACCTCGGGACCGGGACGGGACCCAAATAATAAGGTAGAACCGTAATAGGTAGGTATATAATATTAGTAATTTTCACAGTGTGTGTTATGGATATAGTAATAATTCCGCACTCACAACAAATAAAAAACTGCCAAGTGCGAGTCGGACTTGAGCATGATTGACTACCATCGGTAGTACTAGGGTAGTAGGCACTCTTTAATTTTTAATACATTTTTATTATTTGTTGTTATAGCGGCAACAGAAATAAACATTCTGTAAAAATTTAACTGTCTAGCTATTACAGATCATGAGATATAGCCCGCTAACAGACGGACGGACAGCGGAGGCTTAGAAATCCCGTTGATTACGGAACCCTAAAAATGAAGTAAAAATTAATGAAACCAAACAAGAAACGTGCTTTTTTCTTCGTTTTCTTTAATGAGTCCTCAGAATGCTAAGGCTACAGTATACATTATACAGTATGCACAGGCCACAGGCCACAGGCTACAGGAAACAGACTTCAAGTTTTCGCAGGAGAAAAGGAAGAGTCGATATAATCGAAATGTAGGGCTAGCTTTATCTCTCACAAATACCTATCTCTAATGTAATGACTGTATTGAGCTTATCAACAGATAGCATACATGTGGCAGGTGTTTCTCGAATTTAATGACACATCATGCATTTATGTGTAATTGTCTAAACACTGATAAAATATGTAAGCTAATAATATAACAATTATTATAGTGACCTACATCCTACCTGCAAACATTGTGTCAATAATAACAGTGACTTTATTCACGAATGAGTCTGTGCGCGCCATCTTGTGCGGGGCTCGCGAACTAAGTCGCCAGCATCCATCGCGCGCTTGGCCATTGCCGGTATGTCAAGACAACGTCCTCTAGCCTTGAAATGTGAACGTGTTGCTATTCCTCGCCTTGTCCTCTTATAAATATATAATGGTGATTATTAAATTCGCTTGTGCTCTGTTCTTTTGTTAGAATGTGACGGGAAAGAACCCGTTGCTACTAATCACAGGGGTTTTGTAAAAATGTTTAACTTGTTGTCTTTAATACTAGGGTTCAGCTGCATCCGGTCACAGTAGAAGCCGATCCCAACTTAAAAGGAAAAGACTAGGGTGATTCTTGATTACCCCGGATTTAGGACGTGCTTAACTCAAACTGAGCATATAGCTAAGTTGATACAACGGAGAATAGCGGACGAATACGAATGGTTGGATTTATGTGTCCCTGAAAAGGCGCTGGAGCTAACTGTGTGCGTGCCGACTGGCCGCAGCCCGCTGTCGGCGCTGTCGGCGCACTGCCACTTGACCTCTCACCTAATTTCACGGAATGTCGTCTGTCATTACTGAACGCGCTCTTTCACACAACTACACGTATTTAACGCTACAACATAGAGACAATTACGTGCCATTACATTTTCGCTATAATTATTATTTGATATTCTGTCTCATGCGAATGTGAGAGCAAAATAGCAATGCGCGTCTTAGGGACAATTATCATTATAATATTCAAATGCCAAACTAGTTAGGTTTATTCTATTATTTTTATGGTATAATATTGCGCTTTCAAGACTCTGGTTTTATCTTGAGATATTTGAATACCATCCACGTGATGTTGCCATCATTTTATTAATGTTAATTTGACTATAGATGGTCAATTAATATGTTCTCGTTATGGGTCTGGGAACAGTAGAGGTCAGTTCATTGGAGCACTCTGTACGCTTTGCTCCTGTCGCGAGTCACGCACGTAACTACACGGAACCGCAGTAGGTACCAGTAATTGTCCGGAACAAAGAAGCGCGCCAGCACATCAAGGAGATCAGCAGGGCTATTGCATATCTTTCTGATATCCAGTGACTATCAAGCTTCGGTTGTACACCGAACTTTGATAACAACCGTGAATGTCATACTATTGGTATTACGTATCACACTGGATATCACTTTCCGGTGATATCCACTCAGTGATATGATCATACGTGATCATACGATGATATCCAACTTTGGCACACAGATAGTTTATAACCTGGATTAACACATAGGATAGTGTTTATCCCGGTGCTATGATCCTATGGGTGAATAATCGAGCTCCATATGCATAAGCTAGTACAAAGTAGTTGCGGTACAGGACGACGACGGAAAGGGTTCTTGTAAATGTAAGTACCTACACAGTATTCATAGTCAGTCGTTTTGACAAACCTGATGCAATGGTGGCAGGCCGGGGATCTATTCTTAATTCCCCTTTCACTTGTCGAAAGATTGATAAAATGGTAATGTTAAGGTGTGCTGTCTTATAATAAATACCAATTTTGAGCCAAAAAAATTTGAACGAAATATAATTTCATGCAGCTGAGATTAGAAAATGTAGGTAAGTAATACGGGGTGCTGCTACGGAAATGTAGGTACAATACATTTAGAATTGACTTGTTGGAAAGAGTTACTAGTCTGACAAGTTATGCCAACACAATTGAAGAAGTATTACTGTAGAACAATGCCTGTCCAGAAGTTAGTGGTCCGAACAGCGTACTTACTTGCGAGAGTTGCGTAAGATGCAGCTTACTTATCGCATCGCTCTGTGTGTGTGTGTGTGGAGGAGACACGTTGCTGTATGCTAAGTTCATCGGCCGCCGGTTAATAAACAAACGCGGACAGCGAGCGGCCGAACTCCTCCGCCCCGAGCCCCGACCCCCTTCTAGCCTGCCGCCCTGCTTACGACATACTACATGACTCAATCATACTAGATTCTTCCTAACAGGAATCCGAAATTGTAGAGTTTTGAATAAGACACAATAGCTTGCACATTTCACCAAAGCGCGCAGTAAGCTATGAATCACGCCGCACAAGCTTAATCTTTCATGATCATGCTGTGCCCAGTTTAAACAGCGTACCTAAGTGGTACTTAATATTAAGTACGCCGCTTTAAGACAAGGGCTTACATCGAGACAAAAATCTGCTGACACACAACCACCGAGAAGTACACAAAGCTAGTGAAACAGCTCTATCTTGTTCTCAAAAGTTTTTGTGCATTTAAAAGCTTTATGTTCATTGCACAGTAACTTGTTCGGTCGAAATCTACCCTAAAAAACACAACCAAAAATTTGAGCGACGACATTAAGCGAGCCCAGTGTAAGTGTACGTGGTGCGCAGGCAGGGCCCGCACACACACGTGCACGCCTGTTTGTAAACTCGGCGCGGCGATGTGCGCGCGCGCAGCTGCCGGCGCCCGCTACCCTGCGCCCCGCGCCTCTCTGCCTTACACCGGTCGTATTTATTTGCCGAAGCCGTCGGCCCGTGGGATTTTATCGCGCATACCTGAGCTGACTTTAAACCAAATGCGACCTTCTAGCACACTTGTATAGTTCGGTTCAAACTTAATGGCGGCTCGGCAGTTAGCTGCGAGTGAAGGTCTGCGCAGGAATAACTCTTTAAACTTTATTTCGATTCGGAAAATCTAATATAAAGCTGCGCAGACCACAATTTTAGGTATCAACGGGGCGCAGATGACGCATAGTTTTGTCTGTATAATGCGCAGACTGTCACTTGCAGCTAACTTCCGAGCCGCCATTAAATTTGAACCGAACTATACCAGTACAACTTTACGTACAGACACCAGCCTATCAAGCTACCCGATACTGACAAACTTTTACAATCAACCTATAACCTAATACTTTAGCGATAGAGATTTTTTGTTATTTTATTTTTTTATTGCTGGACATTGCACACAGCGCCATCTAGTGCCACACTAAGCGACGAGGCTTGTGTCGTGGACACCAGATAGTTGATATACTACATAGATACTTTTTGTTTGTAAACAAATACATATACAAATTACATACTTATTATCAACATCCATGACTCTGGAACAAATGTCCATGCTCATCACACACATGGTTTATTTTGGATTATAAACACCGTCGGTTGGGTATTTACAAAACTCTACTTGACAGTAATGCTTCTCTATACACGATATTAGACGTATAGCCATCGGGGATCAAAGCATACAGGCTGCTAGGATTACTAACACGTGACAGAGCCACACAAAGCTGAATGTGCGAAAAACAGCTAAAACTTAGATCCACACACACAACTTTTAGCGTCTGACCTTGGGCTTTATTAACTGTCATCGCGAAACATAGGCTCGCTGGAAACTGAACTCGTTTAAAACTAAACGGAAAATTGTTTGGAATGAGAGGAATCCGTGGAATAATAGTGCATTTTGATACAAGTGGAGAAAGTTTGTTATTGCATCCGAGGCGGAATTAACTCCCGAGCCGTAGGCGAGGGTGTTTTTGAGCCGAGAACTGCAATAACAAATGTCCACGTGTATCAAACGACGTTTTTCAATACACTTTTGAAAAAATTAAACAAAAGAACGACAAATATTTTTGTCATGAATTATTAGGAAACTATGATTTTCTTTTCTTTTTTTCCGCGCTTTGCTTTCGCCAGGTTGAAGGAGAAGCAAAGGTACGAAGCCGTTATACAGCCTAATATAAAAAATATATATTTTTTTTTTATTTAGAACACAAATAAATGTTAATTTGTTTAAAAAAGTAAATATTAGTTTTAAATAATCATATTTATCTATGATATTCTATTTATAAACACAATTTGAATATTCAAAAAACATTTACGCCGTACAGACGCATTATTTCTTTGCCGAAATAAAAATAAAAAATCAATTCCGACCATAGGCATTGAACCATTTTGGACTAAGTATAGGTATAGTTATCTGTGGCAATTTTCATTCCCGCACACGTGTTGGAAAATGAAAAAAATCGCACGCGTGTGAAATACATTGCATGTTGAACCTAATCATAGTGCGTTAAGAACCCGTTTCCGAGGAAATGTATTGAAAAAACACTATCACCTATTGCGCACCCTGTTAAAACCTCTGCTTCTATCAGGTTTTGTTGTTAATTGGTCACTTTTAATCTGGTACCGTTGCAAAGTTTTGGCGGGGTTAAATTTCTAAGGAGCATTACGGGTACAATTATGGCTTTTAAATTTATTTTATGAGCTGGTAGTCCAGGAGCACTGAGGGATTCTAAAAATTCTACTGGCTAGCTGGTAGATTCTTCATCTTCCATAACTCTGTTAATGGAGATATACTCTACATTGCCCCCCAAACAGAGCACAAAATTTCAGCGTTTATTGCTGCTGCTTGGTCGTTTCGTGGAGTCAAAATAGCTCTTTCGCAAAGTCAGGAATTTTCGCAAGCGGTATTTGCGTTGCGTTTCAATACACGGATGATAATGAGGTCTCGCATTAATGAAACATTGCAGCATAGGTTTTCGTTTAAAACAACTGTTCCTTGTTCCTGCGGATACACACCGTTACCGATCTCAAGTAGCAAATCTGAAAACTCTTGAGCATTTTCGTTGCCTCCGATTTGCGCTCGCATATTTATTGTCAAATGCAAAAGGATAATGTAATGCCACAGTCGAAAATTCTTTAGACAGGCCCTAACTTTATCTGCCCTTGTTACGGTTTGGCATTGTGCACTCATCTATCTACACTAATAACAATTATAATTTATTTATTTCCTTTATTTATTTCTTAACAAATTCATTTTTAAATATTCCTAACAAAGAAAAAAAAATTTTATATATAAAAAATTGTAGCCCACCGGTATCGAGAACAAGGTCCAAGCTACCGGCGGTCAGGGCTCTAGAGAGAGGAACCTCCTAACAATACGAGCCGTGTCCAGGAGTACCGCTTTCTGAATCAAGCCCTTGATCCAGCTGTCTAACGAGAGCCTCCTCAGGTATTGATCGAGGCTCTTGGTAATTAAGCCATGGGCTGATCCGACTATCGGCACAATGATCGCTGAGTCCACTTCCCGCATGTCAACAACCTCGCGAGCCAACTCAAGATACTTGATTTGTTTATCTTTCTCGGCTTTCACGGGGTTCCCATCGTGCGGGACCGTTATGTCAACAATCATTGCGCGCCGCTCTGAACGATCCACCACCACTATATCAGGCCTATTGGCTACAATAGTCCTGTCAGTTATGATGGATTGATCCCAGTACAATGTGATACTGCCATTATCGAGAACTGGGTCGGGCACATACCTATAGGAAGGCACTTCCGATTCCACACGGTTGTATTTTAGAGCAAGTTGCTGATGGATAATCCTGGCTACAAGGTTGTGCCTATGCAAATATTCTCCGTTAGCTAGACGAGAACACCCAATGATAATGTGACGGATTGATTCGCCTGGACGGTGGCATGCCCGACATATGTCAACCGTGCCATCCTTCACAATAAATCTCCGGTAGTTATTCGTCATCATAACTTCATCCATTATTGCACAGACCCTAAAACCTTCGGTTTCCCCGAATAGGACCCCGGAACGTAGCCAGGCTACGGGCGCTGACGAGTCTACATCGGGCCCATCGAGGGCCCGGAAAAAGCGTCCGTGAAGCTCCTTACTCTGCCATACCTCCCTGCGGTCGTTAGTGTCAAGCACTGGAGGTTTGCGCCAGTTCTCTTTAGCCAAGGAGAGCGGGGTGAGGCCCTTGTCCATCGCTACCACATCTCGATGCATTCCCACATTGGCTCCTAGGAAATATTCCCTGAGGCTGCATATCTTGCGATTGTGGAGAGTCTTAGCATTTAAATTCCTCGACCCCCACACTTCCGCGGGATATACAGTCTCATAACCGAAGAACGTGGGTGATGCATTCGATATGCCGTCAACAATTTACGGACCTTCGTATCCAAGGCGTCTAGTTCTGTTTGAGTCCATTTGAGTATGCCGAAAGAGTATAGAGAAGTACATCAAAACCGGCATGACCCAACCGTTGAAGACATGCACCTTATTTTCACCTGATGAAAGACTATTAAATACTTTTTTCAGGCGGACAAAGAAGCGCTCCTCCTCCTAATTAATTATTATTATAAAGAGGAAAGATTTGTAATTTTGTGTATGTTTGTAATGAATAAACTCAAAAACTACTGCGCCGAGTTCAAAAATTCTTTCACCATTAGCCACGTCTTAACTGAGTAACATAGGCTATATTTTATCCCGTACTCCCACGGTAACGGGAACTACGCGGATGAAACCTCGTAAAGTCCGCTAGTCCCATTTATTAAGGCTACAATCACGAAGAACCTTAGCTTTATCGCTGTTTCTAGAAATATAACAACCAGGACTTTCTGTGCGGTCCAAGTCGATCGGAATTTTAAACTTCCATTTATATATTATTTCCATTGAATGGGCAGTTTTCCCACCCTCCTACAACTCTACACACCCTCTACAAACCCTCTAAAACCCTAAAATATAAATAAATGAAAATAGTCAGTGTTATCGAATGCAACTGTTACGGTGTGCCTCCGGAATACGTGCGTTCGCTGCGAATAATTGAATGCAATGCGTTTGTTTTGTGTAATGCATCTCGCAGTTCAGTCTAGAGATACAGGCTTCTGCTTGACCGGGCTAATCCTATGGATACCTTGAAGTTAAGGCTCCGGCCAGGGGCAATATAACAGCTGTAAACTAAGCGTCAGCGGCGCGGCGCGGCTCGCGGCGCGCTTTATATACCCGCACAAGCGTGTACATGTACAACCTACAAACGTCCAGCCTAAGCTGAACCCTATTTCATATGATCGATCATATAGATCTGAGGACAACTTACATTGGTTATACCATTATTATGAAGTTTAGTAAAGTTTTAGTCAATGCTACTGCAACAGAGAAACAATAGTAGATAGATATAAAACAAAATAATATAATTTTTGACGTAATTCTTTAAATTTGCATAACTTTTTTATTTATGAACCGATTGACATGAAACAAACACTAAATGTTAAGTGAAACTTACCACAATATATTTGAAAACCACATCTAAATCGGATAAGCCGTTTCCAAGATAAGCGTGCACAAACGCACAGATAAACAGACAAATATTCTAACAATCATTGTTTTGGGTGCGATTTGCGTTGATCCCAATAATATTTTTTCTCATATAATATCTTCCATGTACAGACAGCGATCCGTTACATTTCGTTTCACTATTGTTCCGTTTTTCAGTTTCATGTATAGATATAGATACCTACGGTCTTCTTTCTTTTTCGTGTGGTTAGTGCCTAACGGTGTCAGAGTTTTAATGCCGCCATGTGCCTCTGAGTTGGCTTTACATGCCGAAAAAAAACGATAAATCTCTCAGGTAGACGTTCTGGTTTCCTCACGATGTTTTCCTTCATGGAAGCAAGTGATAGTTAGTCTTGTATAGTCTTGGGTTCGAACTTGAGACCTATGACTTGGCAGTCCGACGGTCACACCACTAGGCTATATCTGACGCCGACTTACGGTTAGACGGGTGCATTCATGATAAAGTTCCCTTTATATTACTATACTCTATGTGATAAAGTAATATAAACGCAGTGATGGCCTTAGAAGGCCATAAATTAACTTAGCATTGTTTTTTTTTTCTAAACAACAAAACAGAGGTACTTTATTGGCAGTTACGGCAGACTACAGAGTATCGAGGTTAGGCCGATGACCCGCGCGAGCCGCGCTGACGTCATCGCAGCTTCCTCCTTACATTTTCAAGTCTCGAACTTATTACAATACTTACCTAAGTACATTAGAATATGCGAATCAGCACTGAACTAAATCATAATTATTAAGCCACTTATTAGTAGGTACTTGTTATTTAGGTATGAGCTAGTTTTATAATCAAGCATCATTACAATGTAAACAAAGCAAGCCGAGCACCTGACGGCCGCGGCGTCTACATCTATAGCGCACGATCGCGACGCGGCTTATCACCCGCGCGCGCGCCGCCTGACTCACCGATGATGTCACGGACCCATCTCCGCCCGACCGCGACGCTCCACTTACACACTACACAATCACCATCCACTACTGACTTACTAAGCGCTCATCACACACTCCCACAACACGCTTATGTGCTGATTTAATATGCATAATTTTCTTGTCTATGCTTCTCATGTTTGACTAACAATTATCCGATCAAATAGCCTGACACAACACAATAGCAATCAAGCAGATTTCAACATCTGCTCAAACAGTAACTTTGAAAACATGTCATCATCAATAGTTACAGTTTACTTTCTATAGGTACTTTCTCGCTTTACTTTATAGAGCTACTAGCTGACCCGCGCAACTTCGTCTGCGTCATATAAGAGAGAGAGAGATGGTTAGAGAGAGTATGAGACACCCTTATAAGATAGACATAATAATGCTGTCACGGATTTTTTATAGAACTTTTTAAGAGGAACAATTCCGTCATACACGATTTCCGTTTACGCAGCGCACGCGGCGAAAGATCTCAGAAGGAATATTTTTTTTCCATTTTTGCAACATTTTTCATTGATGCTCTGCTCCTATTGATTGTAGCGTGATGTTATATAAACGTTGTAACGTTGTTTTTCGTTGTTGCCTTTTCCGATAAATGGGCTATCCAACACTAATATATACTTTCAACTTGAACCAGTAGTTCCTGAAATTAGCGTGTTCAACCAACCAAACAAACACTTCAGCTTTATAATATTAGGTTTAGTATAGAATCAAGTAGGTAACAATTTAATTTCTCTGAAATATTTGCATTAATCGCTAAATATTCGATTTTTCCAAATAAGGGCTTCCCTCGCCAGCCTCCTCAGCCTTACGTTATCATCTTTAGACACTTGATGACAGTCATACTCCAGCTAGGTCAAAAGTTCTCATCAAGGTGCATAAAATGAGCCCAAACACGATATAGATGCTGTAAACTCTTGATGACCTCTTGCAACTGCCTTCCGTCTCCATCGTTAGACCTTCGATGACAGTCCAGGCAAGTCTTAAATTCTCACCAAGGTGCATGAAATGAGGCCTAAATATAATCTACGTAAACTGCCTATGGATTATTGATTATTGCAAATAGCACAGCACAGTTCTTGCAAGGCAAGACCACGTGAATTTATCAGGCTTCTGATGTTCGCTAAACTACTTTTTGGAGAAATCATCATACTCCTGCCCTAATCCCAATTTATTTGGGGTCGGCGCAGCATGATTCTATTCTTCTTTTCACCACGAAAAAAAATAAGAAATATAGAAATGCAAACAATTTAAATACAAAAAGAAATATAGGAAATCTCAGAGTATCAAAAAAAAAATAAACAAATCATAAAATGTGAAAATAATGCATAAAACCCCCCAAGGGTTTGAACCTGCAACCCAGTAGTTTCACAGAACGTTCATGAAGCTGCTAGGCTATTTACTTCGTTGATATGAGCTACAAATAGCCGTTCTCATGTAGTTCCGTCATGACTGAAACGTCAAACATCTAAAGTATACGGACATAATGCAAAATTGCCTACCCCCATGAGGAAGCAGCGTGATAGCCTAAATATTGAAGAAGCCTTTAAATAAATCTATGCAGTAGTTTTGACGTGATGCGCGCACAAACATTTCGTACCAACTACTTATACCGAGGAAAGCTGATTTTCTTGAGTTCCGCTATTTTGTGCGTATTCACGTCAAAAATCAAATTTCAAGCAAACTGAGAAATTATATTTACCTGTATTAGATATGAAGAATATGTAGCAACTTTAAAAGGTTACACTTCATTGGTTTTGATTGTACAGGTGTTTGAAGTTTATTAATTTTAAACACAAAACCCTTTTTTTGCGTCTCTGGATGAGATTAAAAAAAAATGCTAAAATAGGTATTTATTTATTTTAATTAATAAGTATTTATTCTGAGTTTCATGATTCTAGAACAATCAAAAATTTTTTTTTCATACAAACTTTAACCCCCCTTTTCATCCCCTTTTTCAAAAAAAATCCAAAATTTCTATAGCCTAAATGTTATTCTGAATGTATTAAAATGGATTTGTGAACATTTCAACAATATCGGTTCAGTAGTTTTCACGTGATGCGCGGTCAAACAAACAAACAAAAATTTTAAAAATGGTTTTAATATGTTCAGTTACTTATTTTAAGGTGACACTAGTCACGGGCTCGAACTCATTGGTGGGCGTGGCCAAAAAGCATGCTGTCTCACCTGGCATAGTGGCCGACAGAGTGAGTTCAGTGAGATGAACGATAATTCAAAGTAAAAAGCGCGCGTAAAAAAATACTACAAGGCCTTTGGAAAATCGAGTTTTATGAAAAAACCAATGCATAAATCAATTACAAGTAAAATTTATTAGCTTTTTCGATAGTTGTGCTTTGTCGGTACCGACTTTGTTTTGGAAATTTGACACTTCTTTTATTACTAATTTACGCCTAAAGTTGCGTTAAAATTGGCAATAAAAACGAATCTTTGGTAGCTCGTAACTTTTTAATGGCTTTTTATTTTACTATTCTGTTTCCGCACAGACAAAGTTAATAATGAGACAAAACGATATCATGTTCAACTTTGGATATACAGTCGTGGTCTTTTCCGCCTGATCAGTTAAAAATTTTTTCGCTTAAATCATGCGGAGGCGCCGAGCCTATTAAGTAAGTAACCTAAGTTTAGGCCTCATAAGAAAGCGTCAATTTGGCGCGCAAAATAACAATAACTCTCGTTTGGCGTGCGTCGTCAGTGCGTTCGGCCGATCGCTATTGTCTTTCATTCATTATTTCTTACAAAGAAGAGAGCGTTTCTATGTTGCGAGTGCAAGCAAAAATAAACTTAGTGGTGATCAGGCGGGAGTGTCCTCGATAGTACAGTGTCAAACAGTGGAGTAATACCCTCCCCCCCCCCGAAATTTCTATGGACAAAATGTCGACTACTGTCAACTTAAGTCACCCTGGTCGGTTTTTTTTTTAATTTTCAATGTACAGATTTTTTGGTCTCAACGATTTTATTATGTGTATAGATGTATAGATATCATAAACGAAGCCCTGAGGCGCTAAAGAAGTAACACTTGAGAGTGCTGGAAAATTTGAAGATGATACCTACCTTACAGAACTCAGGTTTAAATAAACCTAGATCAAGCAGGTAGCTACCTAACAACCCAGGGTGTAAATAACCTCATCATGAAGCCGTCAACCAAGCATTCTGTACATCAAACTACACTGACCTGCAAAAATAAGTACTACACTTTTAAGATAAAGATAAAAGATAAAAGATAACTTTATTTTGCAAATATGGGTAACCTCAAACGATGACAAGAACATAATAATAGTACAGCCATATTTTACCACGTAGGCATGCAAAAGATTGAAAAATATAACAACTTATAACTAAATACCATTTTAAAAATGATTACACACTAAATACAATTTTAAAATATTATTATTAATTATACAAAATTGTGCACTAGCTTAAAACTCTTTCTCAGTTAGGAACTCCTTAATATTATAATACGCTTTCGCCACTAAAAAGCTTCGAAGTCTCTTTTTAAAAAGTGAACGCGGAAGCTCTTTCCATGCCTTCGGCAATTTGTTATAAATGACTGGTGCCATGCAGTAGACGCTTTTGCGCATAAGTGCAGTCTTGGCTGGCTCCTGACATAGCACACTATTATCGCGTCTGTTGCGGGGCGCTACATCTGATAGTCGTCTAAATCGACTCGGATTTGTCTTTACAAACACAGCTACTTCAAATATGTACAGACACGGCAATGTTAATATTTTATAATTTCTAAAGTACGGTTCACAACTGTCAGTGGGTTTAAGTTTAAACATCGCTCTAATACATCTTTTTTGTGCCTTGAAAGCGGTCTCTCTTTCAGTAGAGTTTCCCCAAAATATGATTAAAATTTCAATTTTTCCTAAACTATAGAACTTAGAGATTTATAATAAAAAACTTTATAAAGCAATTTTTATCAGCTTTCTTTAAAACTATAGACAAAATTAAACTATTTTTCGAGTCCTTTTTGTTTCGAAAGTATACCTTGTGTACTTAAAAAAGTTATTGCAATTTTAAAAGTGTGATACTTATTATTGCAGGCCAGTGTAAGTAACTTTTCATTACTCATACTCTGAAAATAGGTCTGAAGTTGCCTGATGAGCGGGTTGAAAGTGATACTTTTCAGCCCTAGGGAGAATCGTTTTCAACTGTCAACTGTCAAATTATAAAAAAAAAATGTTCATTTTTCTATTGAACCATGTTCCAACTTTCTATACAGCCACGATGTAAACTTGAAATAACAAAGTTAAGTATTAATTAAAGAATAGATATTTTTTAAATAACTTTATAATAATTAAGTTTCAAATATTTCTTTAAAATAACATAGATTTGGGCAAAATATTTACTATTTTTTCGATGATGAAAATGAAAAATAGGTAATGGCTGAATAGCTGGCCGGCCATAGAAAAAAAAAAACAAAGTAGGCGGGAAAGCGGCAACACGATCTACATTTTTTTATCGCGTTGATTTATTTTTTTATTTTTACATTCCTTGTATTCGTAATGAAAAGCACAGTGTTTACCTCGGGTTAAAGACTTATTTAGTCTCGAGACGGGGTTTGGTGCCCGAGCGCAGCGAGGGCGCTAATAGTTCGAGGGACTGAAAAAACACTAGTGCTTTTCATTACGAATACAAGGAATGTAAAAATGAAAAAATATGTTACTTTCACCCCTAGGGTAACAATGTACTACGCAAAAATTATTGAAATGAAATTTATTTATTTGCCAGAATATAGGTGATTACATGATAATTGGTAAAATAATTTTAGTTTAACTGTATTCGACTTATCAGTCGTGCAAATATTTCTAGTACATGCATAAATAATATCATTAAATTACATCAATGTCATTAATGTCATTATTCATACACAATATTATACTCATCATTGTCATAATAGAATTTACAGCAGTCTTGCTTTGATTAATATTAGTTACATTGGGAAGGAACATTACAATCATTATAAAATACATTAAATTAAGAAGTTAGTAAATTAGTTATTATTAGTAATAAAATTATATCTCACTGTCAGGACAATTCATCAATGTATTAATTAATTTATAAATAATGTCAATTTAAATTTAAATAAGTCTTCGTTAATTTATTTACATCATGTCTGTTTAAAATTTAAATAATCATCTATTGAATAAAAACATCTGTCACAAAGCCAATTTATTATATATTTATTGCCGGGAAACGACTTTTTTTTGGGGTGAAAAATCATATTTTGTGGGAGAACTCAATGTAATGCATTCAAAACGTGCTGATGGATGGATTGTATAGTCCGGGGGTCGTAGAGGTGTTTGTAGTAAAAATCTTACATTAAAAACTTGTATTTAAAAATAAACTTGTCAAAAAGTTGGAACTTTGACCCCCAATATCTCAGTAACTAGAAGTTTCCCAGGTATGGTGTAGAACAAAAGAATGATCGCAACGACGGGGAGAACAAGTGTCTTTCGGCTTCGTTAAGAGGTTTTTTACACCCTTTATATTGTAGTTATAGTTAAGTACTTAAATAGTAGATTATTAACTCTTATTTACTCTACTTATTAGGTCTTCTGTCGCGGGTGACGATTTAAATCGCGAGCGTAAGGAAGGACTCGAGGTTTACTCCCGAGCGTAGCGAGGGTGTTAAAAACTTAAATCACGAGCGAAGCGAGGGATTTAAGACGAGTCCTGAATGTAGCGAGGCATTTAAGTTCACCCAAGACTAAGACAGCTTTATCACTGAGGAAAACACTCTACTTTTCGTACCATTTGCGAAAAAATTAACACAATAATATTAAGAGAAAAGCATTTATTAAAAATAATGACAATTAAAAGTAAAAGTTAACATTCGAAACATTGGTCCAATTATTGATAGAGAGAGTTACATTTTTGTTTGGAACATTTATTGTTGTTGTATTTCTCTGTTGTTGCGTCTGAGGAACTTGCGTTTCATTGTAGATAGTATACGTCGGAGATAGTGGTGGTGGTGCATCGTGAGTTACGGACGAAGATAAGATGCCGGAAGTTGATGGTTGTGGCTCTGATGGATTAAGTTTTATATTTTTGTTAATTTGACTGCATAATATGTTTTTATTCGCCATTGAGCTTTCGATATAACCCTCAGCTACTGTATCAGAGCTCCAACCACCGTGTCTTTTTATTGACGTAATATCCACCCCTGAATCCGCCAAGAAAGTCGCTGAAGTTCTTCTAAAGCAGTGACCGGTGTAGAGTTCAACATCTTTAAGTTTTAAATATTTAGCAATTTCCTTTGGCATATTGCTAATTTTATTTTTGCCAGTGGCTTGTCGAGTACATTTCCCATTCCGATAGTTTATAGAAAATCTATTGTTTTCCATGTTGGTGGGACGTAATGCAATACGTGCAATATGTGTGTATTTATGAATGATTTTAGTATATTGTTCTTGTACAATGAATGACCGATTTTTCTTTGTCTTAGTTTCCTTTACATTAATCAGCAGTAACTCATTGGAATGATTTTCAACGTCCTCCACCTTTAAGTTTACAAGTTCACATCCGCGGCAAGCACCATTGAGTCCAAAAATTAAGGCCACATAAAACAAAGATAAAAAACAGGTAAATATACAAATAAACTTAACGTTTATGTATTTGAAGAAAACAAAAACGCGGCAAATTCCTAGACTAATATTTTTTTGTCGGAAAAGCAAAGGCATCAAGCTCATACGGCCTCGTCGGTTTTCGTAATATTATTTAATAATCATAACTGCATAATAAATGCGTATTCCTTTTTCAAAAAGATGTATAATGCTTTATATACAAACTCAATGATGTAAACACAGATGTAATTCAGTATACATTTCGGTAAGTATTCCAAATTAAAATCACATTCTCCCCCTAGAGGATGAATGAAATTCAGTACAATTTTCTTTCCCTGTTTTTAACAGATTAAAAATGACTAGTTATGTTCGCTTTTTGTGGCATAGAATGTCACTTTTTTGAGCAAGTGGTACGAAAAGCACTAATAACACTACTGCACCTAAATGTACACTTTTGTAATATCTACTTTTTAAATAAATTATTCTATTATTCTTATTCTAGAACTGTTCGAGTTCGAGAGGAAACATAATAAGAAAAGAATGATGTGTTAAGAGCATCCCGTTTACCATTGTCAGCAGTCTTATTCAAGAAAAGCTAATGCTCAAACTTAGATAAAGATTGTCATATGCATAATTATGATGATATTTCATTGTGCAGCAGGAGGAAGCTTTGACCAAGTAGACAGTCTCGTCACAGGATGATCGTTTACGACATCGTAGTTAGATCCCGACTTGTATACTGGGGACATTGTTTTTTCAACTTGACTTAAAGATCAGGATTTCGAAATACTGGATTCAATGGAATTTGTGTATTTGTATAGCAGTTCTTTAATTCTGTAAAGTGGTTACTGCTCATAATCCGAAAAATTGTGATACATTTGCCATCAAACTCAGCTTTATTTTGATAAATGTGTGCAAAAGTTTTGAGAACCACACGTAGGTAACACTTAAAAATCGTCAAATTTTGGAATGGGTAATAGCGTTACATTATTGTAATACATTATAGCACAGTTGCTATTATACAATCATTTTGTACTGACAACATGTTGAGCTGCATTCATCCTCAAACAGTTCAATGTTCTGCGGACATAGTCGTGCTTTGTTACTCAACCAAAATAAAGCTGCGTCCGTGTCAGCACACGGACGCGAGAGCGAAGCAATGCTTATCGTGGAACCAGATAGTACTTAATAGGATTATACAAACACGAGTGGATTGTTATCAGTTCGCGGACGGCAAGTAGGCCACCATTCCCTATGCTACGACTGCTATGAGCAAGCGCTCTGTTTAATCTTGTTCTGTTTTAACTCACAACGAGGGAAGTATCTACTTCATCATCATTCTGCCTAGCCATTTCCCAAATTATGTTGGGGTCGGCTTCCTATCCGGATGCAACTGAATACCAGTATTTTACATGGAGCGTCTGCTTATCTGAATGGCGTGAAGTGCTGATTTATCAACCTAATTTATAAATGACTTGATTGTAGAAATATTCTTTGGATGAAACTGAGAAAGGAAAATTAATAATGGCCGATTCTAGGAAGCAAATGTGTAGCCAAATAAATGTGTTGTAATTGTTCAAACCATCCAGACTATGTCGTCTCTGAATCGAAGGTTCAGAGGTCTTGATGAGTGCTGGATCCATTTTTACCAATAATGAAACCACATGAATGCATGTATTTGGGTTTGAAATTGTGGTCATCGATATACAAAAGAGCAAAACCGTTTTTTTTATCTTTGCTAGGCGCCGCTCAGCCGTTTGCTTTACGTTTTATCATCAAGATTAGATCAAATGTTGGACAGCGTAACTAATACAAACATAAAACGGGATAAAATTGTTATAGAACTGGACTTATATTTTTTATGAATTGTATCGAACCAGAGGAGTTCTACAGCTTACGCTACTTTTACTAACGTAGTTTCCTAAACACTTCACACTCATCTTGACTGCACTGACGACTGAGAACGCGGGTTCCGGCACAAAGATGATCGGGCCTGACTTCACTGAGCTGTGACGTCACGTCGCAACGTATAAAGAATACTTGCGCGGCAGGCGGCACGCGGTGCTCGGGGAGCCCATGGAGCTCCAGGCAGTCTCTCCCCTCCCCGCGGTATAGTCACCCCCTGCTACCTGCGCCTTGTGGACTTATAACCTGAACCTAAACTTGTCAAACTTCGAGCTTGCCACGCAATCTGGCGACCACACTTAGGGCTCGCGTAAATTCGTGAAAATATATACTCTCAAAAGATAGGTCTCGGTCAAATTAAGATAAAAGTTAATTACAGCCTATTTTTAAAATATTGGATTTGGCTAGAATAACACAATTCATAACCATACTTGTCGCGTGAGCAAATCAGAACGAACGCCGCCCTCTTATTTTTTTTCAACACATTTCACAAATGTTTAGCAACTGCGCTCTCCTGTCAACCTCAAAGGAGCGCGCAAAGGATCCATACAACATTATGATAGATAGCGAACGTCACGCGGTTTCACCCGTTCCCGTGGGAGTACGGGAATAAAATATAGCATACGTTACTCGCTGATAATGTAGCTATCCATTGCTGAAGGAATTATTCAAATCGGTTTATTAGTTTTTAAGTTTATTGGTAATATACAAAAATACAAATCTTTCCTCTTCATAATGTTAGTTATATTAGTATACATTAGTATTGACAACTACGCACAACTGTTCTACGTCAGTCCTAATGTTATTCAAAAATACTTTCATTATTACGAGAATGAATATACATAATCCAATAATACCTTATATTCTATTAGGTACATACAAGTACATAGATTTTAAGGACTGTCTAGGTATGCCTGTTGAGCCCGCCATAAGCTTTTGGTCAGCTTATTCTTGAATGGCGTAATAGGGAATATGCATGTATTTTTTTCTTCAAGTACAATACCTACTATCAACCCAAGAAAATAATTAAAAGTTAAGTTCAACGACTGCTTGTCGCTCAAAAAAATAATTAAACTTCTACAATCTTCTACGACAGTTCAAACGTCCGTGACTGTCGCGGCCATTCCTGTCAAAGCGGTTGAAGTCATTTCCCTCATTCATTTCATCTGCCTTGTTTAAAGTACATTATGATATAAGTGCGGTAAGTTGAAAATTACAGCCGAGGCGATATTAGGCGAGGGTTACAAGAAAGCAGAGGCTGTAATTATCAAAGCGCACGTATGTCATACGACATTTTATAACATATTTGCGAGGAAATAAATAAAAACAATACAGCGAAAAGAAAAAGCGCGCGGAATAATTTTTACTTGTTCACAAATTAGCGATGCGCGCGCATCAGCGCTTTTTTTTTTAAGGCAAAGACACAAAAAACAGCCAGTATTACTAATAAAGTAAATTAATATTTTTGTGTTTTTTTTTACAGATAAATGGCTAATTAAAGAATTAAATGTTAATTTACTAAATTTCATCTCCTAAAGTTAATATTATTCATAAAATGTTGACCACTTTTCTGACATAAAAACGTTTGCTAAGATTTAAAAAAGTACCGTTCGTTTTAGACGGAGCATCTTGACAAACCGTGCGTTTGACATTACAATAACGCACAAGTTTAATAACATACCACAATTGACTTGTTCAAAAAAAAAATACGTAATTTTTTTAATGTAATTTAAATCTTTATCATAAATTATATTAATGATAGAAGCGAAAAACTCTTAATTCTTTTTATTTTAATTATTATAGACAATTTAAAATTGATAAAATTTTGAAATTTGTCACGTGACTAGAAACGCGCCAAAATCGCTCGCCATGTTGTTGGTGACGTCACAATGTTAAAGGAATTGCTCAACAATACAGTGTGAATTTTCGTGAACTTTCAGCATTAGATTTTATAATGAAAAATATGTCACGGCAGCTGTTTCATACGATAAGTTTGTAGTTAATATCTACAGTAACGTGTTGAGGTCGATAAATCGACATCAGTCTATTGCCAATTATGTGTAAAATACATATTCTATTACACCCAACTACACCCTTCCAAAAAAAGGTAACAATGCACTGGAAATATTGTACTAAACAAGCTTCTCGCTTGCTAATAAAACTCGAAAGGTCAAAATTAAAACAGTAACATTGTATCTGCGTTCTTATTTGGTCATTATTCATACATAATTTTCATAAAAAACACAATCAAAGTCTTGACAATATTACTAAAAAAAACCATGTTGCAACATAACACTTTTTATAATAGTGCTGACCGCAAACCCAAGTTTAGTCATCACGATTTAAAAGTTTCATTCAGCCTAATCGATACTCGCAATTAAATGAAGTCTGGAAGAAAAGAGTTGATACTGAATACTCCTTGGTATAATTTCAAGTAATATATTATTTTATACCATCATTTTTAATAATTTAGTCATTATTCCATGTTTTTGATTGATTTCAAGAGAAGGAGATTATAATAATGAGAATTATGTACAGAAATCTCCAATATAAAAAAAAAAAAATCTTGCGGCTACGGCTAATTTCGCGTCGATTTTTTAGTTTCAAAATTAAAATTAGGAATGCGCTCGCAATTCACATATATAAGTATTTTTATTTACTACATCATTTATTTATTGTGAATTCTGAAGGTGCGCCAAGGATCTTGGTACTCTTGGTAGGCATCGTTTTGATTGATCCACCAAAGATAAATAAATATTATCCCTTTAGCCTCAACAGATTTTTACCATGCCTGCCAAGATCCTTGGCGCACTATATCCAACTAACAATAGAAAAAAAAATAGTAAATTAAATTACAATGTAATTTTTCATTACTCATACTCTGAAAGTAGGTCTGAAGTTGCCTGAGGAGCGGGTTGAAAGTAATACTTTTCAGCCCTAGGGAGAATCGTTTTCAACTGTCAACTGTCAAATTATAAAAAAAAAATGTTCATTTTTCTATTGAACCATGTTCCAACTTTCTATACAGCCGCGATGTAAAATTTAAATAACAAAGTTAAGTATTAATTAAAGAATAGATATTTTTTAAATAACTTTAAAATAATTAAGTTTCAACTATTTCTTTAAAATAACATAGATTTGGGCAAATATATTTACCATTTTTTCGATTATGAAAATGAAAAATAGGTAATGGCTGAATAGCTGGTCGGCCATTGAAAAAAAAAAACATAATACGCGGGAAAGCGGCAATCCGATCTTCATTTTTTTTTCGAGTTGAGTCATGTTTTTATTTTTATAACACAATTGCTCGTAAAGGGTCTCTTATTTCACCAATTTCAATATCGTAATGTATCTCATTACGTACTTGTGCTGTAAAGTAAAATGCACGGTTTATACTTTTTTAAATCTTAGCAAAGAGTTTTTATGTCAGAAAAGTGGTCAACATTTTATGAATAAAATTAACTTTGGGAGATGAAATATAATTAATAAACATTTAATTCTTTAATTTAATTAATTTTGACAGTAAATTACAACCATTTATCTGTAACAAAAACATAAAAATATTAATTTACTTTATTAGTACTTAATACTGGCTGTTTTTTTTGTCTTTGCCTTAAAAAAAAGCGCTGATGCGCGCGGCTCGCTAATTTGTGAACAAGTAAAAATTATTCCGCGCGCTTTTTCTTTTCGCGGTATTGTTTTTATTTGTTTTATTTATTTCCTCGCAAATATATTATAAAACGTCGTATGACATACGTGCGCTTTGATAATTACAGCCTCTGCTTGTTTATCGCCCTCGCCTACGGCTCGGGCTAGCAATATCGCCTCGGATGTAATTTTCAACTTACCGCACTTATATCATAATGTACTATTACTTTCCTTGTATTCGTAATGAAAAGCACAGTGTTTACCTCGGGTTAAAGACTTATTTAGCCCCTCGAACTATTAGCGCCCTCGCTTCGCTCGGGCACCAAACCCCGTCTCGGGACTAAATAACTTACTTTCACCCCTAGGGTAACAATGTACTATTGAATAGCGAGTGCATTCCTAATTTAAATTTTGTTTTGGAATAAATCGGCGCGAAATTAGCCATAGATCAATCTGTGCTGTATATTTTTGGGTTGGTTTTAGTACGGTCTACAATGTAAAATATTAAGATTACCTTTTTAAAAGCTTAAAACATTTTTATAATAAATATTTAATGTTTTACGCTTAAAACAAAATTATTTTAATTTCCATCTGTCGTATTTTTAAATTCCTTAGTTTAATTACTCGAGTTAATCCAAATTTACAAAAAAATAATCGATTGGAATAATCGCTTTCGCACACATCACAAAGATTTATAAAAAATGGTCGGAATGTCATGTCTTCAACGTCAATATCGAATACAAATTGAGTAGTGGTAATAAATATTACGCGTTATTGGTCCTGTGTTAGTAAAGCTAAGACCTGGGTGTTTTCATTTTGTTTAACATTTGGAATGATATTTTTCATATTTGTTATCGAATCTATACGCGTCTATGTGGTACAATGTGAAAAATAAAAATGTAAACACGCAAGATTGCCGCGAAACTTTGACTTTAGATTTCAAAATTCATCATTACTACTTCTCATTTAAATGGAACTATAAATGAATTCGTAAATTAATCAATGACGAGTTAATTATTCTGCCGGATTGCCGGATCGTCCCAACGACTAACGCAACCCCGCGAGTCATGGTTTCGGCCGCCGCCTCGTGCGACCTCCCCTGTGCCAGCACCAGCGTGTCGTCAGCGTAGCAAACTACGCTGACACCGCTAGGGAGGTCGGCGCGCAGCACCCAGTCGTACCCAATGTTCCACAAGGGCGGCCCTAGAACCGATCCCTGTGGAACACCGCACGACATCTCTCACCGGTTCCAGTCTCCGCTGCGACCGGGGTAGATGGCGTACCTGTCCGTCAGGTAGTCCCCGACCACACGACGAAGGTAGGGCGGCACCCGGTGATACCCGAGTGCCTCCCTAATGCAGCTCCAGGGCATGGAGTTGAAGGCGATGGCGATGTCGACAGACACCGCCATGACAACCCCACCCCGGGACACCGCATCCCTCGTCGTGAGGGCTATCTCGCGCATGATGGCATCCACCGTAGAGCGCCCCTTGCGGAAACCTTTACGAGCAAATGTGTTATAAATATAATTACTTTACTAAATGTATATAATTATGTATAATTAATGATTAAACGAACTTACCTGTACGTGAAGTTCTATCATAATTATATGAAGACTTCGTATGAAGGTATTAGTAACGTGAGATTAATATATGAACACTATGTAGTAGGCATAATAATGTCTTCACCCGTTGCACTATAGTTTAAAGTAAGAGGAAAATAATGGCCACACGATTAGGGTGTGGCAACATTATTCTTTATTCCGCCCATTTCTATCGCTCTGTTGTGTGCTCGCCTGCGCTGCGTTCGTCATTTAGTTTAGAGATAATGTAATAGCTAGATTTTTCCGTAGTTTGGGATACCTTGGGAGGGTGGGGTTACTAATATCTTCATACGAAGTCTTCATATAATTATGATAGAACTTCACGTACAGGTAAGTTCGTTTAATCATTAATTATATTCATCCTTCGTATTCGGTATTAGTAACGTGAGATTAATATATGAACACTATGTAGATGTTGAGAGTGTTTCTAGGAAATATCGTTAAATAAAAACATGATTTAAATCAAGTTGTTTTATTCAACACAATTATAAATGGTGCACTGTACTAAATACTCATAAGTAGGAAGGTATAGTAGATTAACTGAACTAATCAAGTTTAATTGGATATTTATACACTTTTAACAATGTTCAACAACATTTATTGTCTACTGAATATCTATATAGAAATATTTTGACTTTGAGAACTTAACATTGATCTGGCTAGGACCATATTATCTTCATTATTCAATATTGGTCTATTGTAAAATTTAGCAAAGGTAGTGGAATTGCCACTCCATCCATCAGTTTGTCGAATGACATCAAGGCTGACTCCCAGTTTGTATGCCATGGAAGTTGAGGCATGGCGCGTACTATGGGATGAAAAAATGGAGACATCAATCCCACTATCTTTTAATGTTGACTTAATCCAGCGACTAAGGGTTTGTGAACAAACGCAGTTATAAGGTTTACGAAAACTTATGAAAAGATTATTCGATTTCCGAAGATTTTTAGTTCTATCTATGTAAGTTGTTAATGTTTTTGCGGGGCATATTTCAGGATGTTCGCTAAATAACGGTAAATGTAAGGACGGTTGTTTAACACCCACTTTAGAAGTTTTGATATGTTCCGGTATTTTAATAACAATAGCGTTATCAACTGTAACGATTTGATCTACGTGAATTTTGGACAGAGTTTGTACTCTATGTGCTGTTACAAGTGCCAAAAGAGTTATACATTTTCTTGACAATTCTTCTAAGGATAAGTTTTCGTTTGGGAACATCAGTGATAGGTGGTTCAAGACTACGCTTGCATCCCACGTGGTGTTATGCTTTGGCTGTGGCGGCCTTAACTTTTAAACACCCTTACAGAAACGTGACAGTCGATCATCCTCCGATATTGACCCGATGATGAGGGAAATTGCCGATCTGTGACTGTTAATTGTCCCGAACTGGCCACCATCATATATATTTGCGTCAAAAAATCTATAATCATGGGAACTGATGGTTGGTACATATCTATGGAGTTTAAGTTGCAAAATAAATACCAGCGTTTGATGCTAACATCGTATTGTTTCCAAGTGTTATCCGAAAGCGACGCCAGCATGATGTCTAAGGCGGATTCTGGGACACAGCGTCGTATG
The DNA here is from genome assembly GCA_963853795.1 of Xestia rhomboidea. Classification (NCBI taxonomy): domain Eukaryota; kingdom Metazoa; phylum Arthropoda; class Insecta; order Lepidoptera; family Noctuidae; genus Xestia; species Xestia rhomboidea. Next base: position 21,053,465 of record OY970766.1, read on the forward strand.
AGTGCCGTCCGAACAACACTCCGGCAACCAGGGTAAGGTGTGGTTGAATGTTCATGTGAGTGTGAGGTTGGTTGCTGGAATAGGGAATGAACACGTCATCAGAATTTAGTTTGACAATGTCTGAGGTAAGTTGGCGAGTAAATAGTGGGTACCATGGTTGTGTGGGCCAATCAGGTACAACCATGATACCCTACCCTATGCTTTATCCAATATTATTTTTCTTATGACTTTGAGTATAATGGCCACAGGGGGAAAGGCATAAAAAAATAAATTTGACCAATCGAAAGTAAAGGCATCTGATGCAAAGGTATCAGGATCTCTATGCCATGAGGCATATACCTTACATTTTTTATTAAGGCGAGAGGCAAATAAGTCAATTTTAGGGGCAGTGAAATTGTCTATTAATTCCTGAAACCCTGTGTCAGACAACTCCCATTCGACGTCTGGATGGGTTCGTCGGGATTCCTTGTCAGCGACCACATTGTCCGATGATTTTATATAGGAAGCTACTATGAATATTTTGCGAGTCATACACCACTGCCAAATATCTTTAGTTATTTTTGTTAAGTGAGGGTATCGGATACCACCCATACGATTAATACCTATAGCATATCGCGGTTGTGTTGTCAATTCTTAATAATATTTGACAATTGTAAAATTCTTTGGCGAATATTTTTAAGGCAAAAAAGGCTGCTAATAGTTCCAGTTGGTTAATATGCAATAGTGTTTCACTATCAGACCAACGACCGTTAGCCGTTTCATCATTACAGGCAGCTCCTTATCCCGTTATTGAGGCGTCAGAAAAAATCTCAAGTTCATAATCGCCATTCCTAATCCTATGTACGGAATGATAGATAGTACCTAACCACCAATTTAAGTCCGGTAATAAATGATGTGGTAAGGTCATATATTTTTCGTAGTCACCGTCATTTCCAAGGTTGAGAAACTTACAGCGTTCAAGCTCTTTAGTATGTAACCATCCATACTCTATAGCAGGACAAGCCGATATCAATAACCCTATGAGCTGTGCAAATTTTCTAATTTTACATCGTTTTATGTTTTTGATGTTTATCAATTCCGATTTTATTCGAGTTCTTTTTTCTCGAGGTAGACTTAATTCCCACTTGTGGGTGTCAATTACATATCCTAGATATTTACAAGATTTTGAGGGTATTTTGAAACTCTTTTCGTCGTTTACGATGAACCCTAGTGACTTTAGTAACGATTCCGTAAATTCAACATTCTGTTTGCAGTCATCGTATGAACTACCTGTTAGAAATATGTCATCTAGATATATAGACGAAATAAAACCGCGTGACCGTAATAATTTCATTATCGGTTTCATTAATTTGGTAAAGATGAATGGCGCGGTGCAAATTCCAAATGGAAGAACGTTAAACTGAAATATCTTATCATCCACTATGAACTGTAAGAATTTACGTGAATCTGGATGAATGTTGATCAAAAAATACGCATCCTTGGGGTCGAGCGTAGCAACATAACAATCATAAGAGATTAGTTTCAGGCATGTTCTTATATCCTCTAATTTAAAATGTTGCGTATTTATATGTTTGTTTAAGCATTTTAGGTTTAGTATAAACCGCATTTTACCATTAGGTTTTGGTACTAAAAATACACGAGACACGTATTGATCTGAGGAGGGTTTGCATTCCGAAATAGCTCCTATATTCAGAAGATTAGCTATTGATTCTTCTAAAAACATGCTGTCTGATTCTGAAAGGTTATTTGAGCTAGGCGGGTACGATTGACAAATAGGATTATTAAATCTTATTTTGTACCCACTGACCCAAGACAAAATAGTACGGTCCTGTGTTATTAAAGACCATTGTTTGTAAAAGTGGGTAAGTCTACCCGCATAGCGTACCGGATCTATCGGCGTCGCGACTGTCTGGGCCGATGAGAGTAGTTGCGCGATGAGGTCCCCCGATGCGGTGCTGCAGGCGGCTGATGGCGTGTCGTTCGAAGTCCCCGCCTTCCAGTTTAAATTCTTGCTCGATGTTGATGGAAAAGGAACGATGTTAGTCGCAGGTTGCCGGTTTGTCGGTTTTTTCGGAATATCAACTTTCAAGTCATGTGCTAGACTTAGATACAGCCTTCGCTGCCCTAAGAGTCTCCGGAAGATCTTGACCATAAAGAAAATTGACAATTTTTGTTGTTGTCAGCTGATCTTTCAGTTCCTTTTTAACTGAGTACAGGGCGAAGTTACGCCGTGTAGTAGATTCAGTATGTTGGACGTCGCATAGGATTCTACTTACGTCCATGAGATCTTTTACGAGGTCGTGGTTCTTTTCCGGGAGGAAGAGTTGGTTGGAAATGATCTTTCCCAAACAAGAAATACCCACTGATATCTGTTTTTGTTTCAGTTCTATAGCTTTGTCTCTCTTATTAGCTTGTTCGTTAATCGCAGCTTTAATTTCGGGATTTAGCTGGGGAGCATCTGTGTATTTGCAGTTTGCGGGTACTAGGTACTTATTTAGAAGGTCTTTTCGTGCCTCTTTGTTAAACCTGTGGTTGTCATGTGTTCGAATCTATTCGCAACTGGCTGTGATTCGTCGATTATATGTACGACGTCTTCTGTGGTTGCTTCCTGCGCTGCAACGAGGAATGCAAAGTTTAGTCATTGTAAAATGCGGCGATGTAGTCCCAGAGACTACTCAGATGCATAATGACTGACTAGGCAAGAGAGCCGATATTATTTAAATGCGGCGAGATAGCCCCAAAGACTACTCAGGTGCATAAAAAAGTATAATGCGTTGATATAGTCCCAAAAACTATACAGATGCATATTTTTTTTCAAATGAGGGTAGACACATAATGAAAAAAATTGTGATAAAATTCTTGTAAATTAACCCAAGTATCCAAGATTATCTTGCAGTAGGTACTTACTGTTTCTATTATCGCCTGGTAGGCTTCCACATCTTGATGATCATGTTGCCGAGCTTGATGATGACGTCTGGCTAGAAGATGATGACACACTTAAACGTCGTCGTTGTTACGCTGTACGCGATTTCTTAACTTCTTTTTCTAATTTACGCATTTTATTGTAAATGAAATCTAACTTATCTTTGTTATTTCTCTTCGGCATGATTGCGAAGGAGTTTTTTAGTTTTGGTGCGATACGAGTGGTTGAGCACTAAAACGCGAATGACGAACGCAGCGCAGGCGAGCACACAACAGAGCGATAGAAATGGGCGGAATAAAGAATAATGTTGCCACACCCTAATCGTGTGGCCATTATTTTCCTCTTACTTTAAACTATAGTGCAACGGGTGAAGACATTATTATGCCTACTACATAGTGTTCATATATTAATCTCACGTTACTAATACCGAATACGAAGGATGAATATAATCAAGCAAACCTTGCAATAACAATATTATAATAAGATCTTTGTGAAACTTTAAGTAGTTTTCAAATAAAAGTGTTTCTTTGACACAAAGCGTTTGACATCGCTACCGGCGACGACGCGTTTTGAATTTGCGTTCCGTTTCACCAAAAACACGCTACTTAAAATATTAAATTGTAAAATAACTGTTGTATTAGAAAGTTAAACAAGTGTACCACAACGTTTATAAGGGCCAATACAGGGCATTTTTGAGGAATAAAAAAAGTTTTGAATTTCTTGCATATTCCATACAAAATTGAAAATGAGTGGCACCAAAATTGAATTCTCTGTCCCAAACCTCAATCTCAATAATAAACCTCAATGTAACTAATCTCACAAATTCTCAGGAAGTATCAATAACTTTCATCGGTAAGTTGTTAAAAATGTATTCAATACACTTCCTCGAAAACTGGTCCTTAACGCACTATGATTAGGTTCAACATGTAATGTATTTCACACGCGTGCGATTTTTTTCATTTTCCAAAACGTGTGCGGGAATGAAAATTGCCACAGATAACCTTAGTCCAAATTGGTTCAATGCCTATAGTCGGAATTGAATGATTTTTTTTATTTCGGCAAAGTAATAATGCATCTGTACGGCGTAAATGTTTTTTAGAGAGAGCCCAAAGAGCTATATTAAAAGTTAGTTGTTATGTCCCTATTCTAAGGCTCCGGCAGCGGCAGGTGTTTATACTGACGAGAGTTATAAAAATAAACTAAACACAAAAAAATACAAAAAGTGAAAAATAACTTTAGCTTCAGAAGTCGGTGACAATTTATAGTACAAGTGTGTAATGTTGGTGATTACCGCTGAGGCGCCATTGAGACCCGAGCCGTTAGGTGAGGGTCTTAAGAGAGCCGAGGACGGTAATCATCAATACACACGTGTATCATACGACGTTTTTCAACACACTTGTGAAGAAAATAATTCTAAAAAATGATTTTCAACAGAGAAAACGAGTTGTGAATTTTTTTTCGAAATGGCAGGAAATATTAATCAGTTTTCCTAAGCGCGCGCATCTAACAATGGCAATTGGCCATAGACTAAAAGAATGAGGTTTCTTTTTTTTGGCTTTTCGCGGATAGCGTTTTAGCCACGTACAAAATGGGGAATTCAAAGTTTTCTTTACTACAGAGAAAATAAAAGTTATATTTGAGTGAAAGTTTTAATTATTAAAAACGAACAAGTTGAAATTATTTATTTTCTCAAATATGCATGGAAATATTGTCATTATTTTCGAAAATCAAATCCATTGCAGGAGCGTTTTTTGAATTTGGAACATTACAACGCTCCAGCAATGTTGTATGATACGGCGTGCTAGGGTTATTAAATACTCTTTTGTTGGATCTCTTTTATCATTCTTGGCATACCAAAGTAAGTCTCTTCTTAGTACAAATTGCGTTCACGTGGCTGTATAGCCATAAATGCGTTTGGCTTTCGGCACTGATGTTATATGGCAACTACAGTACTTTCTCAAGTTATTATGCCTTGTGACTGTGACTGTAGCTTTGCTTTTATTGTATTTTCGACTTTCAAAAGTGCCGTAATGGTCTAATTGAAGTGAATGATTTGAGTTTGAGTTTGATATAGAAAATTGGCGGCAAAGCTGAAAATTCGTCTTGATTTACATACATAACTAAATATAAATTTAATAATTAAAATGAATTGTACTCCTTCAGATTTAAGAGCAGAAGCCAAATCGGCAAAGGAAAACCTGCTTCCAGCGAAGTCAAAAGAAAAATACATGAAAGTTATGAAATTTTATGATTTGGAAAAAAAGTGAACATTTTCTCCGAAACAGTATTTTTGGCGTATTTTAATGAGATTGCTAGAACTAAAAAGGTAAAGTTTTATTTTTGCCTAGGTATGCCCCAATATGACTAATGTAACTTTTAATATTAATTAAATTAAATGTATAATTTAAAAGTAAGTTTGTTTTTTTTCCCTGCATTCTTTTGAGAAAAACACTATATATGCCTCGGTGGAAATGGCAATTGCCTGTCTCGTATTAGTGAAGTCCTCGCCTATGGCTAGGTCTTCAAACTCATACTCGACCTTCACGGCCTTTGCAATAATGTACTATTTAAATACGAAGTTGCATGAAATGAGCAAGCAATAGGTACACTAATTTATTTGCACTATTGAACACGATCTTTTTTGTATCGAAGCTTTTTTAAGAACAAAGCAACTCAACCAATAAAGAAAAAACCCTATAACTCACTTGTGAATAATAGCAATGAAAAAGTCACAGTTTGATTACAGCTGTCATTATGTGCCAAATTGAAGCCGAAGAGTTCCATTGTATATCTCCGAAGATCAGCATCAGATCTTCACCAAATTATATGGAATTAATTAATTAAATGGGACCACCTCAGGAGTATACTCTTTCAAAGAAAAAAAGAATTTTGATAATCGGTCCACAAATGGGGGAGAAATCAAATAACATACATTAAAAAAAAAAACTGACAGACTAACATAATTATAACCTCCTCCTTTTTTTGAAGTCGGTTAAAAACATACTCGCATACTTGTAAGTATGCCGTGACGGGAAATGGCATGACGCTGTCATGGCGTAGATATGCCACCAAAGATCAACCCTTTTCCCATTAAAATACAGTTTGTTTAGGATCGATTGTAGATCTATTTTGTTTTTGAAAGTTCCACGCTACTCAATTAGTGATTTAGTAAGTCGGATGCAGATTTGATCGATATATCGATAAAAGAAAATAATTGGTTCGTTGCTTCTAGTACCTTTGTAGAATTGCTTTTTTACCCGACTGTGCCAGAAGGAGGGGTATGTTTTTCGTGAGTATGTATAATTGTTTGGCACGCTCTGTGGCCAGAACGGCTCGATGGATTTTAGCTTGAGAGGTGTCGTTAGAAAAAAAAATTGCGGTTTATTGACGCAAAATTCAAATGTTTGGCACGCTCTGCAGCCTGAATGGCTAGTTAAAGGGCTCATCATGAGGATTTTAAAATGGTATATCTAAGTAACTAAAATGTGAAAAAAAAAAAACTAAAATAAAAAAAAAATGTTAAATAAATAAAAAACCCGACTGCGTAAAATATGACTAATAACTTAAAAAAAAAAAAAACGGAAAGAAAAAAACAAGTTCAGAAAACAGGACATTGACTGCAACAGTCGGGACCGTCGGGACCCATTAAATAATCTAGACTAAAATCATTACATCCAATGTGGAATATTTTTAGCTTTTCGGTTTTTTTAGTCGGATTTTTCAGTTTTTTCAACTACTTTTTTTAGTCAATCAGAACTTGATTTTTGAATTTGTTTTATCGGCGACAGCTTTTTGATGTACAGCTCTAAGTCAGCTCTAAGCGATGCTGACTATCGTAAGGATTGTTCCTGCTTGTAGTGCCAAGGCCGCTGTAAACACTTAAAAACTTTCTCTTCTTTGGTCCTTCTTAGTCGTCCTGACAAGGAACCCTTTTATAGTTTCGTCATGTCCGTCTGTCTGTCTGGTGTGCGTTACCCCAGCCAGATAAATTGTCGAAAATCGTCATCTAAGTGTAATAGATAATTAGAAATACAGCTTCTGTAATAATTACAGAAGTTGGTAAGCAGATTTTCAAATTTGGTAAGCTGATAGTTTTTTAATTATTTGATAAAAACACTTCCGGCTGGAGTAACGTTACCCCAGCCAGATCTAATAATTTTAGAAAGTTGATGAGGTTGGTCCGATGCTAATAATTTTAGAAGGTTGGTATAATGTATTGCGTGGCCGCTTTTTCATAACATTCTAGATTTGGTCGGGTTACCACGAATACATCATTTTATTCGATTATCTCGCTAACTAATTAGTGTACAAGTCTGAAAATTCACATTTACACAATTGAACTGTATTTCTAATTATTGATATAAGATTCAGTTACCACTACTACAGTAAACTCGGTTAATGGATCGTCAAATAACTCAGCTGCGCGCCGTGGCCGGAACATCATCATAACTTTTTAATTACGTATAGGATACTAATGAAACTTCTGTACCATTTAGAGACAGTAATTACCTATATAATAACGTTTAAGTTTAGTCTTTGGAGCGCTTATTGGAAGTGCTAGGACCTACTTACACATATTTTCTATTTACTAAAATAACTTCAAAATGGTGCATTAGAGTGGATTCGTTTATTGCGTAACAAATTATAACTAATTAGACAGATCTCATGTACAAATATTACAATCATCCGTATAGTCAATTCCGAGATACAGCAATCGTGCAAACGTTACTCCAGCAGGATTTTAAATATCTTCGCAACCATAGCAAATACAAATTAAGTTGTACCATTTATTTCAAATTGATTTCTAATTATTTAGATAAGATTAAAATATCCATTACAAAACAAAAGAACTGGCTGGAGTAACGTTACTCCAGCCGGAAGTGTTTTTATCAAATAATTAAAAAACTATCGTCTTACCAAATTTAAAAATCTGCTTACCAATTACAGAAGTTGTATTTCTAATTATCTATTGCACTTAGATGACGATTTTCGACAATATCTGGCTGGGGTAACGCACACGTCTGTCTGTCAGTCCGAGGTTTTGCTAAGAGACCGTTCGTACTAGAAAGCTGTAATTTTGTAGAGGTGTGTATATCAATAACGCCGACAAAGTGGTAACATAAATTTTGGAAAATACTTTTTTTAGGGTAGTTCTCCACGTGTGAAGTGGGGATGAATTTTTTTTCGTCGTCTACCTCATCGTGTGGGGTATCGTTGAATAGGTCTTTTAAAATGACTTAGGGGTTTCTCATACTACTTTTCGATTTAATGCTCCTTTTACGAAATATCAAACTTTGAAGTGCAAATGTTTGTTCCTGCAGGGCGTCCCTCTAAAAGCTAAATTACTGGCTTGAAAAATCTGGAAAAATTCACGATAGTGCATTTCATGTAGTTTAAAGGAAAACTATAGCGGTTAAGATGACTTTATTAATTTAGCATGTAATAGTCGTTGAACTAGGGTGTTGGATAATTTTGTACCCAAATACAAAATCCTTAGAATAAATCCTATAAAGTGACTAAGATGAAGTGGTTGCTTGTTTATAACGGGTGAAGACTTCATTGAAAAACAAAATCTAAAATTGTAATGATTGTTTTTTTACATGGGTTTTATACTTACATTTTTGAGAATAGCTGTCAAAGTGGCATGAATTACGGCGCTTCGGGGCGGAGAGGTTAACCTGGAAATTTAAGCATTGGTCCTCTCAAGGTAGCTTCATGCTCGTTTACTGGAGGCTTAGCATACCTTTTACCTTATAATTCATGTTAAGTATTTAAGTTTTTCTGTAGATTTTTATCTCTCTTGAATCTTTGTTTACGTTTGTAATGTCAATTAGTGACAGGCCTAGTTTTATTTTTAATTTATTACTGGAGCTAACTAGGAGTTTTAGGTTGCATATCAAATTGTTATTAGACCTTATGTTTAAACACCTTTTTTTTTTCTTTTCTATACAGTATTGTTCATGTCAATTGTTTTAGTATTCCTCTATACTCTGACGCTGTCTCGAACCTTGATATCAATAATTTGTCAGGCATCAACCATATTTCTCCAAGTATTGAAAATATTGTTGCTACAAATATTGAAAATAATAGTCATTTTTTTTCGTATATAATCACATATAATTATGTACTTCATCAAAATACGGCTTGATAAGTAAATCGGATCTACTGAGGTCTGAGTACTGAGTCTACACCTACATGAACTTGCTTGTAATAACAAATTTGTCGATGTGCTTTGTGTAACCGAATATAACATGAAAGAGAGTGATGAGGTACACTTACATATTCCAAATTACACGCTTGCAACCTGTTACGCTAGAAACAACAGAAGAGGGGGTTCATGTATTCTGGTAAACTATAAACACAAATACAAAATCATCAATTTAAAAGAATACTGTTGCACTAATGATTTTGAATGCTGTGCTATAGAATTACCTGAACACAACATAACTATTGTATGTATTTATAGATCCCCTAAATTCAAAATTGATAATTTAAATTCCTTTTTCTACCAATTCGACACATAATAATCATTTTTCTTATTTTTTTTTGTTCAATGTAATTGTTTAAATACTTATGTAACTATTAATGTGATAAAAATGATTGTTGCCTGTTAATTAATAACTTATTCAAAATCTGTCAAATGTAGAATCTGTCGATTGTAGAATCTGTCAAATGTAGAATATGATGTCAAATGTAGAATATGATGTCAAAAGTAGAATCTGTCAAATGTAGACTAAACGACTATTTCTTTTAACCGTACTCTCCTCCAGACTGAAAGTTAGGTAGGTGAGTGCTCATTGTGACCTTAAGTTTTCTGGCTCCTACCAGGAAAATGTTGATTACAAAATATAACGGGCTACTACGGAACCCTACAATGCACGTGGCCCGACACGCACTTGGCCGGTTTTTTATGTTTGTTATATATCAATGCCTGTAGCTCCCTAGTTAGTGTGCCAGAATGTTTTCTTAAATAATGAGGGACTTTAAAGTTTTATCGTAGACGGACGTTAATACTTGTTTCATCACAAACAAAAGATATGTACTATCGAGGACACTCCCGCCTGATCACCACTAAGCTAATTTTTGCTTGCACTCGCACCATAGAAACGCTCTCTAGCACCGCCCCGTTGACTTTGTATAGAAATAATAAATGAAAAACAGTACCGATCGGCCGAGCGCACTGACGACGCACGCCAAACGAGAGTTATTGTTATTTTGCGTGCCAAATTGACGCTTTCCTAATAGGCCTAAACTTTAAGAGGGCATTGCTCGGCGCCTCCGCATGATTTAAGCGAAAAAAAATTTAACTGATCAGGCGGAAAAGACCACGACTGTACCTATCTTTTGTTTATGAAGAAACAACAAAAACAAAAGATAGGTAGGTACCTATTTTGGTTTGTGATGAAACAAGTATAAATTGGGTCCAACATAATGTTTTAAGGCAAGTGATTGGTTGCAGGTCCTCGGGGATGCGCCCGCCGCTACGACTAATCGCGTGACCAGTGCTGCGCGCGCGCCGCGTAATTCCTCACGCGCACACACACACTTTATGAAGTAACAATTATTATTATACTATCAGTTATTTAAGACAATCCGTAAATGACAGAATTATTCAGTGTTGACAATTGCTGTTTTCAGTTTGTCAGCGCAGTGTGTAGCGCGATGCGTGGCGTGCGCGCCTGGCTGGCGCTGGCGGCGGTGTGGGGGCTGGTGTGGCGGGTGAGCGGCGGGCCTGGCCCTCCCCCCACGCCCCCCGAGCTGCGCTTCACGGCCGCGCTCTACAACCTGAGCATCCCAGAGAACAGCCCACCGCGAACGTACGCGCAACAGCCGCCCGCCGCCGACCCACTCGGCGTACGCCTGCCCGCGCCAGACGCGCGCGTGCGCTTTCGCATACGCCACGGAGACAAAGACAAGTTTTTCAAGGCGGAGGAGCGCACCGTTGGTGACTTCTGCTTTCTGTCTATCCGCACCCGCGCCGGCCACGCCGATGTGCTCAACCGCGAGCGCCGCGACATGTACCGGCTCGACGTGCGTGCCACCGCGCAGCTCCCCGGTGGCCGCCAGCTCGAAGCCGATGCCGTGCTGGCTGTGTCCGTCTCCGACGAGAACGACCTCAGCCCACTGTTCTACCCTACCGACTATGAAGCCGTCGTGCCGGAGGACGCACCGCTGCACTCCAGCATTGCGCGCGTCACCGCTGAGGATGCCGACCTCGGCCTCAACGGCGAGATCTACTATAGCCTGGCGGAGTCCACTGACCGTTTCGCCATTCATCCGACGACAGGCGTCATCACCATCACCCGCCCGCTGTCGGCGGCCGAGAGTACCCATCACAAGATCACGGTCCTGGCTCGCGACCGCGCTTCCTTGCTCGCGCGAGGTGAGAACGCGCCGGCCGCGCGTGCCTCTGTCGCCGTGCGAGTCAAACGGGTCAATCTACACGCTCCAGAGCTCCACGTACGACGCATGCCTGAGCTAGTGGAAAACTCCACTGCAGAAATTTATGCCATCGTGGAGGTAAGCGATGATGATGCCGGAGAACACGGGCGCATAGCTAGCCTCGAAATCGTGGACGGTGACCCCGACGGGCACTTCCGCGTGCGCGCATCGGCGCAGGCGGGCGAGTACGACGTGCTGGTGCACGCGCTGCTGGACCGCGAGCGCGCGCCCGCCGGCTACAACCTCACTCTGCGCGCCGTGGACGCCGGCCGCCCCCCCCGCGCCTCCTACCTCACGCTGCCCGTCGCGCTCACCGACGCCAACGACAACGCGCCCGTGTTCAGTCGCGAGGTGTACGAGGCGAGTATCCCAGAGACCGTGCCGCCGAACACGCCCGTCATCAGACTCAAAGTGAGCGATCGTGATGAAGGACGAAACGCTCGTGTTTATATCGAAGTTGTTGGCGGCAACGAAGGAGAAGAATTCTATGTAAATCCGGATACGGGCGTATTGTATACTGCAGTTCCGCTAGATGCCGAAGACAAATCGCTTTACATTCTGACTGTGTCGGCCATTGATCAGGGTAATGCCGGCACACGAAAACAATCTTCTGCAAAAGTAAAAATTACCATACTCGACTCGAACGACAATGACCCTATTTTTGAACGAGAAGTGACAGAGGTGACGGTGCAGGAGAACGGACCGAGCGGCGCCGTGGTCGCACGTGTAGTCGCTCGGGATGCCGATTCAGGAGATAACGCGTACATCTCCTACAGTATTGCCAACTTACAGCCGGTCCCATTCGACGTGGATCACTTTTCAGGCGCTGTGCGCACGACACGCCTGCTGGACTACGAGAGCATGCGACGCGAATACATGCTGCGGATACGGGCCAGTGACTGGGGAGTTCCGTATCGCAGGCAGGCCGAGATGCGGCTCGTGGTGCGGCTCGAAGACGTCAACGACAACCGGCCTCAGTTCGAGCGCGTCGACTGCGTGGGCTACCTGCCGCGACGGTTCGCCATCGGCTCGGAGATCGTCACTCTCTCAGCGATTGACTTCGACGCTGGTGACGTGGTGTCTTACCGAATCATCGGCGGTAATGAAGACAACTGTTTCGCACTGGACGCAGGCACCGGCATCATGAGTCTTTCCTGTGATCTGAGCGACGTCCGCGCTGACTCGAGATTTCTCAACGTGACGGCAACGGACGGTACGCACTTCGCCGACGCCACGTCGCTCACTCTGCACCTGGTGAGCAGCGGCGGAGCGGGCGCGGGCGCTGACGCGGGCGCGCTGGAGTGCCGCGACACGGGCGTCGCGCGCCGCCTCACCGAGCTGCTGGCGGCCGCCGAGCGCAGCAACGCACCACAAGATCTTTCAGACGAATTTTCTTTGGCTCCTTCTCGCTATGGAGAGAACCTACATGCTCCCGAATTCCTTGATTTCCCAGTAGAGGTAAAAGTGAACGAGTCGGTCGCGCTCGGCACATCTCTCGTGAAGCTTCGAGCACGTGATCGCGATCTGGGCTACAACGGATTACTTGTGTACGGCATCTCCGGAGGAGACGCAGACTCCGCATTTCGCATCGATCCGGACACGGGCGAGCTTCAGGTGATCGGCTACTTAGATCGCGAACGAGAGAGTGAATATTATCTTAACATCACAGTGTATGATCTGGGTACGCCCCAACACTCTGTTTCTCGCCTCTTGCCTGTCACCGTGCTCGACGTCAACGATAACAGACCACGCTTTGAAAAGACCCTTGCGAGCTTTCGTGTAACCGAAAACGCGCTGAATGGTACGTCTATTTTCCGCGCCAACGCAACGGACCGCGACGCGGGTGACTTCGCACGCATCACGTATAGCGTGAGTGGTGCCGGCGACGGCGACTTCTGCGTGGAGCGCGGCAGCGGCGTGCTCAGCGTGTGCGCGGCGCTGGACCGCGAGCGGCGCGCGCTCTACGAGCTCACACTGCGCGCCACGGACGGCGGCGGCCTGCACGCCGAGGCGCTGGTGCGCGTAGCCGTGGACGACGTCAACGACAACGCGCCCAAGTTCGCGCTCGGCACGTACGGCGCGCGCGTGCGAGAGGATGTGCCCGCGGGCACGCTGGTGGCCGTCGTCGAGGCTTTCGACCCGGACCTGGGCGCGGGCGGCGTCGTCACCTACTCGCTGCCCGACCAGGCGTCCGACGACGTGGTCTTCACCGTCGATGCCACGTCTGGCACCTTGCGTACGGCTAAACTATTAGACTTCGAGGAGAGACAAGTGAGCTATAAACTTCAATAACTGAGTAAATTAAAGATGTAATCAGAACTTTGACTCAAGATTTGACACGTATTAAACAAATGAAACTTATTGTAGGTTTACGGTGTGACAGTGCGCGCAACGGATGGCGGTCAGCCAGCGCTGTGGTCGGAAGCGACGGTCATCGTAGAGGTACACACGTTACAATAGACTTTCGAGTCATCACTGTTATTCATTTGACTGATACGGAATATTGAAACGGTCAGGTGGTGGACGTGGACGAGAACATGCACGCGCCGGTGTTCGCGTCGCACTGTGTGCTGCTGGGCGGCGTGCGCGAGGGCGCGGCGCGCGGCGCGCTGGTGCTCACGGCCGCCGCCACGGACGCCGACCCCGCCGGCCGCGACTCGCGCCTGGCCTACTACCTCGTCGCCGGCTCCGGCATGGCGCACTTCTCTGTCGACGACGCAGGTGCACACGCGACTACACACTCGTAAACACTCACCCGACTAAATTGAAAAGCAAATTGCAGCAACAATTGGTCTATTCCTCCATGACTATAATCGTTTCTGCAACTGTGAAATTATTAATTAGAAAATACTATTTGACTTGACTAAAAACTTAGTGGTAGGTTGATGGCGGAGGATTCTGCCAAGCAATCTTATCACGTTCTACACGATGAAGCGGCACAATTGAAAACAAAAAAACAAAAGGTACACACATCAACACTGCATGCAAACTGCGAGCATGCCTTCTGCCCTTAGCACTTCCTCTCTCTTTAAATGGCGCCGCTGCATGATGCACACAATAACATTTATTCGAAATTACTGTAGGTAAATAAAACCTTCGGACTTCGCTACCATTATGCCGCGTAAATCTTTTGTAATTAATTAATTTTTTCAAATTCAAATTTAGAATAGTTCAAAAAGTTTTACAAAATAAGCTTTCTTCAAAAGAATGTAAGCCAGTAACAGCTAATGTAGCCAGTATTTTTTGAGTTTAAGAACTTTATACAAGATAAATCCCTAGACGGTGTTGATGTGTGTAGCTACTGCAAAACATTAAGGAGTTCCCTTGACTATCCTTCGTCTTCATCATCAGACACCTAATGACAGTCACAACTCATCTAGGTGTAAAGTTCTCATCAATACAAATTAACCAAGCCTTTGGGCTTTTGGCACCAGGTAATTGCTGTAAATCGTTGAGGAGTTCCCTCGACTGTCTTTCGGTTCCATCATCAGATCGACTCTAGACCTTCATTAAATAGTAGTACTATAAAATACTTAATGATATAAATTAACAAAACGCACTAGTCGCACTACAATTTTCGAAGGTTCCGCTCGATTTCTCTGGGATGCTATCATCAGATCCTGGTTTCCTGATCATGGTTCCACCCTTGAAATATCTTCTTTCCAACAAAAAAATAATCATCAAAATAGGTTCATAAACGACGAAGTTATCCTACGGTCAAATTGAGAATGCTCCTCCTTTTTTTAAGTCGGTTAAAAATACTATACCATTATATTTACACTACGTTCTATGAATAAATCGTTCGATAAATCAGATTGTCAGGTATTACAGATTGTTATTTTTTCGAACTTTAATCGATCCATCCCGGGTTCGATGCCCGAGTGTGGCAAGCGAATTTTCGAAAATCTGTGAATGCAGATTTGTTTCTTTTTAAAAATAAAGAAATGTTTCCTTTGAGTAAATTTTTTTATCTCTAGTATTAAGAGTACTTTCCCTAAATATATACCCTGTATATATACGGTCGAATTGAGAAACCTCCAACTTTTTTGAAGTCGGTTATAAATATTCATCTGTGGTTTCATTACTGGAAATTTTTGTTAGTACTTAAGTGCTGTGACCTGAACTACCATCACAACCCCACTTGCCAATAAAACAGAAAGATGCCCTAAGAGATGAAGATTTGAGAATATTATGCTGCGCAATAACTTCAATTCAACAAACAAAAACTTACAAAATAGCCTCAATTTTGCCTAATAAGAAACATGCTCATATTGAATTTGTGCGCGCTGGAAACGCATTCGAGCCTATTGTGCGGCGCTTGTATCACATTGATGTCTGACTGCAGGTGTGATCCGCACGCTGACGCCGCTGGACCGCGAGTCGACCGCGCACTACTGGCTCACGCTGTGCGCGCAGGACCACGGCCTCGTGCCGCGCCACGCCTGCGTACAGGTACTTATCGTTTCATTATGTGCCGACAACTGCTGCTACTTGGTCAGGAAATGGTCACAATAAAACCGAAAGCCTTTAATAACAAAGTCAGCAAAGTTATAAGCAGAAGTGGCGATTCTGATTGGTGAGCTCGTGTCTTGCGCAGGTGTACATCGAGGTGGAGGACGTGAACGACATGGCGCCGTGGCCGGAGCGCGCGGCGTACGCGGCGGGCGTGGCCGAGCACGTGGCCGCGGGCACGCGCGTGGCCCGCGTGCGCGCCGTGGACGCCGACGCCGCGCCCTCCAACATCACCTACTCCATCGTCGCCGGCAACCCCGACGGACTCTTCTCTATAGACGAACACACCGGTACTGCACCGTCTCTTGTAACAGATTATACTGCCCAACCGCCCTTTGTGTAATATGTAATCTCGGGAGACATCATTCTGACTCAATAGAGTCGGCTCCAACTCAGCATTAAACAACACCAATGTCTAATGCCGAGTTCTTGGAAAGACATTACTGCGAAATTCAGTTCATGAGACTTAAGGTCATGGCACACTATACCGGCACCGCACCGGCACCGCTCCAACCCAGCAATTAACTTGCCATTCAAATTAGAGCATTAAATCGTGGGTCGTACAATGATGATGTCAATATGTGCTTGCCGCTACCATGCAACTCGACACGAAGCCCGCGTGCTGCAAGCGAGCGGACCGCATGCTTACAGCGCGCCGGCTCCGAGTCGATCAACGAAACAACGTCGATCTTGTGTTCACGGTCGCTTAAACCTCGCGGCCGGCGCGCAGACTGCGAGCTTGCACCTCGCAGACGACGCGTAGTTAGCGCGCTGGCGACTAAACGTAGCCTAAATTCAAGGCAACGCCGTGCTGGAGCTGTGCAGTTGCGGTGCCGGTATATTGTGCCGTGGCCTTAATCTCTTTACCAGCCTTTTGTCTCCAGCACTACATCTCCAAAACGTCAACTTTCTTCTTTTCGACTTGTCAATATACTAGAAAACTACTTAGACCATCTAATTAATGATTAATGCCTAGAAAAGGGCGCTCTGTTGTATTTTACCATCACGGTTTAGTGTCCTCACCGCAGTGTTCATAATAATGTTTTTTTGTATAGGTGAGATAGTGACGACGGGTCGCGCACTGGACCGCGAGGCAGCCGCCAGCCACGCGCTCGAGGTGCAGGCGTCGGATGGCGAGCTGGCGTGCACGGCGCGCGTGGCGGTGCGTCTGCTGGACATCAACGACCACACGCCCGCGTTCGCGCAGCGCTTCTACGACATCCGCGTGCCCGCACCGCCAGCGCCCGCCGCGCCGCACGCGCCGCACGAGCCCAGCGTGCACGCCCTGCCACAGGTACGCTCGTCCACTCGACTTATTGTAATTGCCAACTTTAATATGCCAAAGTGATTCATGCATGCTTTAACATTGACGGTAACGCGTGGAGTGGTAATATTTTATTAACTTCTGAAGGTGGTAATGATTAGGGTCCTGTACCGTAGCGAGAGCCTTGAAAATGTTCGAGAGGTAGCACAACAGGGCGGTTTCTAACAATATTGTGTGTGGAGTGTTAGTGTGCATCAGCGTGGTGATCTCCACAGAGCGATGCGGCCGGCGACGACGCCGCGCCCGCCGACGAGAGCAGCACGGAGTGGGAGGCCGACGACGACGAGGAGGGCTCGGGCGCGCGCTCGCCCTGGGACCTCTACGACGACCCCGCGCCGGTCGGCCTCTACGTCGCCACGGTGAGGCTTCACTCGCATGTCATGTCGCTCCAGGTGTAGCCGCAGCTGCAGTGCGAGTGTCGAGCTCATGGTGCCGTTCCTCCGGCAGGTGGTGGCGTTCGACGCGGACGAGGGCGCCAACGGCACCGTGCGCTACTGGGCGCGCGCCCGCGGTGCCGCGCGCGGCCTGCTGCGCGTGCACGCCGCCAGCGGCCGCCTGTACATGGCGCCGCGCCTCCAGCTCGCGCCCGGCGACTCCTATGACGTCACGGTAGGCGAGCGAACTGCTCAGCTCCAAACTTTACACACAACTTAAGATTGAAGCACCAGGATAGCCCGCGAAATTCAAATTTTCTTACCTTTTTTGCATTTTGCAGGTCAGTGTCAGGTTGTATGTTGATGAAAATGTGATTGTCACAGAATTATAATCATTAAAATCATCAATTATACGATGGTCATACGTTAATAGCTTGAAAACACACTTTTTTTCGCAAAATGAGTTATGTACATCAAAAAATTTCAAATTAAGCGCCAAATCTTCCCATTGATATCTCGTAATGCACAAAAAATTTCACTACTAACAATAATTAACATAGCGATCCCTTAAAGAACGACTTTCACCGAGCTGGTTAATGAATAAAAAGCATTTTATATCAAATTAAATTTGTCAATAAATGTAATGCAAATGGGTTGACTAAAAAAATTCAGTCCAGACTATGATTAATTAACAATTTAATAAAAAAAAAGCTTCCAACTATGCTTTAATTTCATCACAATCACATTAAAAACTCAGTACAAAGCGAGTCTTTAATGCTCTAGAGCAATAAAAATGTATGAAATTTCATTATTGCACAGTTTTTTTTTTAATCGCACCAAAAGGCGCCAATCTCAATGGATTAGCTCTATTCAGCCAGCCGATATCAATACTTTTTTTACGTACGTATTATTCGTTTCTATCTTACTTGTTCCAAATTTAAAAAATGATTGCTGCTAACTCTAATTTAATAAACTGGGTCATCAAGATACAGGCTGTGCCTAGTTTGGGACCCGCTGTTAATCCTGTCAGTATTCTGTTGCAAGCTAATAAATGAATTTGAATTTGAATTCTCTCAGCCACCAAGGCATATTCAAGTCAATGAAAGATAACTACATGTAAGTGGTGGCTGAACAGTACAAAGTACTCACACATGTGCTATGCAATTATATAATACAAAAACCGGAATCTATACAATGCAAGTAGGTATATTTTTACAATCTTCTGCAACTTTCACAATACATTAACATGGGAATCAGTTCTTCTTCTTTGCGTGTCGATAGACTCAAATAATGCCCGACCAGTACAATCAATTAGTTTGTCCCTATGGTTGTGGAGCAGGACCAGCATTTAGCCAAGCATTTTTATCATCAATGTAATCCCCCAACTTATAATATGCTTGCATGTCATAGTGTGCGTTTTATACAAGATTTAAATTTTGTCTCATTCAGTTGAAGAATGTGGGGAGGTATTTTATTGTAACATTTCAAACAGTACCCCATGAAAGATGAATCTACTTTAGCAAGCCTGAAACCTGGCTGAACTAGTTGGTCCCTATTTCTAGTGTTATAGTGGTGTCTGTCACCTCTTTTACTGAATAAATGCAGATTTTCCCTAACGTACATGATGTTTTCATAGATTTATTGACAAGGTAGTGTCATGATATCAATTTCCTTAAACAGTTCTCTTAGAGAATCGCGTCTACGTAATTAATATATGGCTCTGATGGCTCTGCAGAATAAATATAGACTCGATGTCTGCAGCCCATCCCCATAGTAAAATACCGTATGACATAATACTATGAAAATAACTATAATAGACTAGCCTCGCGGTATCAATATCAGTAAATTGACGGATTTTTCACATATACAGCTGCGCATATGCAGCTGAACTCAGCCGTCCTGCAAGAGATGTTAAATGAGGACTCCATTGTAACCTTGAGTCGAGCGTGATTCCCAAGAAAACCGTTTTATCGACAAATTCTAGTTTCTCTTGATTCAATATTATGTCACAATCACTACTTTTGACATTTGGTAGAGCAAATCTAATGCACTTATGGCCGAATACTGAAACGTCACTCAAAATTTAAGTAGTACTTATATTTAACAGAATCTCAAAAGTGACGTTTGGCCATACGAAATTTAAAGTTTATGAGCTTCTCAAATGTTAAGCAGCCCTTAAATTTTGTGTGACGTTTCAGTATTTGGGGGTTAGTTTTTTTCCCATTTAGTACTAAATTATTAGCGGTAAACCAATTATGGACCTGCAGTAGGGCGTTATTTACGTCGTCAAGATCAGTGGCACGTCTGTTTATCCTAAATATTAAAGAAGTATCGTCAGCAAACAACACCATATGCGGGTGGTTGTTAAATAAACGGGGTAGGTCATTAATATATACTAAAAAGAGGAAGGGACCCAATATCGAACCTTGTGGTACACCCATTTTTACTTTTAAACCCATTGGATTGACACCATTTATTTGTACCTGCTGCTGTCTATCATTCAAATACGATTTTACTAAACTGAGCGCAAGTTTACCAAAACCGTAATGCTCAAGTTTCAAGATCAGGGTTTCGTGATTTACGCAATCAAATGCCTTCGAAAGGTCACAGAAGATTCCTATGGCATCTTGTGCCTCTTCCCACACAGTAAATATGTGTTTTAATAAAGTGACACCGGCGTCAGTTGTACAACGTCCTTTGGTGAAACCATACTGTTGCTCGTGTAATATTGTATTGGTGTTAAAATGGTTAAGCATTTGATTGAGCATTATCTTTTCAAACACCTTGCTGAAAACCCGCAAAACGGATACGGGCCTATAGTTATTGGTGTCTTTACTATCCCCAGATTTAAAAAGCGGTATTACCTTACTGAATTTCATTAGATCCGGGAAGACCGCTTGATCTACGCACAAATTAAATATTAAGGCTAAATACGGTGCTACAGTCTCAATAATTGAGGTACAAGCTTTGATAGACATACCCCATAGATCTTCGCTTAATTTGATCTTGATTTGCTTAAAGGCTTTTATGATTGTTATGGGGTTTATATGTTGAAATTTAAATTCATTTGAACAGACTGAAACGTTCGCCTTCAATAAATCAATGGAGAGCAAGGGAGAGGAATTTAAGGTTTCTGTAGTTTTAAGTGGGATGCTGGTAAAGAAATTTACAAATTCTTGAGCAACTTCATTATTAGAGCTCACGAGGCCTCTCTCTCTAGTGGCTCTAGTGTTATGTCATTACTTTGTTTTTTATTCCTATTTGTTTCACTGTTGATAATTTTCCATACCGTCTTTATTTTGTTTTCGGCTGATTTAACCTTGTTGCTAATGAAGAGAGATTTGGCTACCTTGCAATAGTTTTTAAAAATTTTCGAGTAAGTAGCTACATATTTACTAAAAGTTTCTGTGTTTATGTAAGGCTGAGGGCAGGAAGCTCAAACTATCGTTCCCTACTTTTCCTAATACCCTGTGTTGCCCAGTCGCTGAAAATAAACTTTGGGCCAATAGTTTTAGTTTTCTTTTTTAACGTAGGTACTATTGAACTCGGTGTGCACTACCGAAAAGAATTCATCATACAATTCATTTATATTGTTTGTAATATGGCCTGGTATATTTAACTTGCTAATTAAATTATTATTAAACTTTTCTAAATTGCTGGGTGTTATTTGTCTAGTTTGAATCTGAATTCTTTGTAATTGTATATTGGACGCAAAAGCAACAGTCTGTCCGCTGTGATCTGAAGGAAGGTAATTTACGATGGATTTATCTAAGAAGTCGCAGCAACAAAAAACATTATCAATGCATGTAGCAGTATTTGTAGTGATTCGGGTTGGTTCTGAAAAAACATTTGACAAATTAAATTATTTAAAGAGACTTAAAATCTACTGCTAAATCTACTGCTGTTTACATTATTCTCCAAGATATTAACATTAACGTCACAAGCTTTGCTAAAGCATCTTCCATTACTGACTCAAAGATAGAGTAGTTCAGGTAATTAGGGGGTCTGTAAACGCACACTACAACATGCATAACTAGCTCAACACAAGACAATTCAATGCTATGTTCAACTGATAGATCGACAATATCATTACGAGGCTTAAATTTAATACAATTTTTAACTAAGATTAATGAACCCCCACGCATCTTAGATTTCCGGTTAAAGCAACTGCCCATACTATAATTCTCA
The DNA here is from genome assembly GCA_963853795.1 of Xestia rhomboidea. Classification (NCBI taxonomy): domain Eukaryota; kingdom Metazoa; phylum Arthropoda; class Insecta; order Lepidoptera; family Noctuidae; genus Xestia; species Xestia rhomboidea. Next base: position 21,075,228 of record OY970766.1, read on the forward strand.
TAATTAATTTGCATGTCATAATCTTTCATCCAATGTTCAGTTAAACAGATAATATCAAACTTGTTTTTATCAAAAAAGTTCTATTTCTAATTGTTTGGAAGAAAAACCCTGAATATTCTGATGAAATAATGTGAAAGAATTCTGTTCAACCCCTTTTTGACAATTAATTAATTGAGAACTAGAAGATACCTTAGAGTTGATAAGTTTAACTAAATTGTCACTCGTACCTTCTATTGTCTTAGTGACTAGTTTAAATCTAATATATTTGTATAATTACAATTAGTATAATTACTAATTTCAGTGGACCTATTTACAAAAAACTGCGACATACCATATATGTCTGAGTTTATATTAAAAGCTAATAGCCGAGCTATTTGACGTCTAAAACTAATGGGCAAGTAGGTACGCATTGTTACTAGTTGATTTAAATTTCTGAACGAAACAATACTTACTTGCAATACTTACTTATAAAAATATGTTCAACAAACGCAACAGAAATACATTTAATTTTTGATAAGTAGCTTATCACCGTCAATCAAAGATTCCGAACGTGAAAGCAGAAAATAAATCGATATTGCATACAAAATTTCGAGACCTCAACAAACCAGACCTAAAATTTTTTTTGCAAGGCTTCAAAAAATTTCGGTTTTAAGAGGCTTTGGTGCTGTTTCTGGCTGATTATTGGGAGAAAAACAATTTGGTAACAATAATTCAAAACAAACAAAAAAAATTAACCGTTGACCATCAGTAGGTACTACTCTTATCAAGAAAACAGAAGAAATTAATTATGAATGTCATCACGAAGAGGCAGATATGAGGATTATTTTTAATGCATATAAAGCAGCACCAGGTTCAAGAATTTTAATTAAAGCCTCTGATACTGATGTTTTAATTATTTTGTTAGGAAATATGCACAAAATTTCTGAACCAGAAATTTGGCTTGACAGTTCAGCAACAAAAAAGACTAATAACCAATTTCTTGATTGCATTAATTGCACTTGAAGTTGGGAGCCAAACTAAGCCAGTCTTCCCGACGTCCATGCGTTTACAGGTTGCGATTACACGGCAGCATTTTACAATAAAGGAAAAGTAAAACCTTTTCTAAAAGTAATAGTACATTTTGATACAAGTGGAGAAAGTTTTTATTGCACTCGAGGCGGAATTAACTCCCGAGCCGTAGGCGAGGGTGGGTGTTTTTGAGCTGAGAACTGCAATAACAAATGTCCACGTGTATCAAACGACGTTTTTCAATACACTTCTGAAGAAATAAAATAAAATTACGAAAAATATTTTTGTCATAAATTTATAAGAAACTATGATTTTAATTTTCTTTTTATCCGCGCTTTGCTTTCGCCAGGTTGAAGGAGAAGCAAAGGTATAAAGCCGCTAAACAGCCTAATATAAAAAATAGTTTTTTTTTTGTATTTATGAATTTAGAACACAAATAAATGTTAATTTGTTTAAAAAAGTAAATATTAGTTTTAAATAATCATTTTTATCTATGATATTCTATTTATAAACACAATTTGAATATTCAAAAAACATTTACGCCGTACAGATGCATTATTACTTTGCCGAAATAAAAAAAATCATTCAATTCCGACTATAGGCATTGAACCAATTTGGACTAAGGTTATCTGTGGCAATTTTCATTCCCGCACACGTTTTGGAAAATGAAAAAAATCGCACGCGTGTGAAATACATTACATGTTGAACCTAATCATAGTGCGTTAAGGACCAGTTTTCGAGGAAGTGTATTGAATACATGTTTAACAACTTACCGATGAAAGTTATTGATACTTCCTGAGAATTTGTGAGATTAGTTACATTGAGGTTTATTATTGAGATTGAGGTTTGGGACAGAGAATTCAATTTTGGTGCCACTCATTTTCAATTTTGTATGGAATATGCAAGAAATTCAAAACTTTTTTTATTCCTCAAAAATGCCCTGTATTGGCCCTTATAAACGCTGTGGTACACTTGTTTAACTTTCTAATACAACAGTTATTTTACAATTTAATATTTTAAGTAGCGTGTTTTTGGTGAAACGGAACGCAAATTCAAAACGCGTCGTCGCCGGTAGTGATGTCAAACGCTTTGTGTCAAAGAAACACTTTTATTTGAAAACTACTTAAAGTTTCACAAAGATCTTATTATAATATTGTTATTGCAAGGTTTGCTTGATTATACATATATACATTAGTACTAGTTTTCGAGGAAGTGTATTGAAAAAGCTATTTTCAAAAAATTAAAGATATCTAACAGTTTTTGCGTCATTAACAGATGAAGCCGATATTTTCAATGACGCAAAAATGAACACCGTTCAAGAAATTACTGCTAGTATGATGCGAAATATCGCATTTTTCTAAAAAAAAACTCTGATTTATAGTTTACTAGCTGATGCCTGCGGCTTCGCCCGCCCGCAAATTATATACTAAAACCTTCCTCTTAAATCACTCTATCTATTTTAAAAAACCCGCATCAAAATCCGTTGCGTAGTTTTAAAGATATAAGCATACATAAGGATATAGGGACAGAGAAAGCGACTTTGTTTTATATTATGTAGTGATTACATTTAAAAAGCATTCAAGACTCTTTCATTCAATGGACGAACTACACACAGCTGCAATGCTGTGTCCTCTTTTATTGCGTGGGATGGTTCGCTGGGACCTCTCTGTCGCACGTATTCACTCGCTGACTCGCAGCATTATTTCACTTTTTATAACTCGACAACCGGAATTTAGGACTGATTTTTCGCAGACATCCCTATACCACCGTGTTCGTAATGAAATAATCTTTATTTTAACTTAACTTTAATTCATTAACCAGACCGGTGCAAATTACTAGTATGGATTTCCTGTTTATACCTGCCTACCCATGAGTTGTGACTGGAAAAAAATAGTCAACCTAACGTTTGCATATTCTATAGGCTTCATACTTTCGATTGGTATGGAATTTGTCTATTAACTATACCAGTGAAATGTTTCAATTTTTTTTTTATTATATTGTTAATAAATCATATTCTGGACTGATTTTTTTAGTCAACCCATTTGCAATACATTTATTGACATATTTAATTTGATATAAAATGCTTTCCATCCATTAACCAGCTCGGTGAAAGTCGTTCTTTAAGGGATCCTATACTAACAGGTATTATAAGGACTTATATGCGCTGAGACGACGTGCGCGAGTTACGAGGTGTCAACTGTCAACGCAGTTCGCAATAATTCACTGACAGAGTAAGATTAGGTACGGCGCGAGTTTGAATTGTTTAAAAATAGTTTATAATTATGTAATTACAACTTTAAATACGTCTATTTATATCCGAAAAGTGTCCCTGAAGGTATATTGCTAAGTTCGTGGTATAAGTTTTTGGGAGTATCAAGAACAGGATGTAAAGTCCTTCATCCTCCATAGAAAAGGGAGGATCGTCCGACCAGACGGGTGTTATGTCTGGTAGGCTATACTGCCGACAGTTGCTGTCGGTGTACGAGTCATGTATCGTACATGGCACGCGCGCATTGCATAGATCAGCACCTTTCCGTCAACTTGTACAAATTATAGTGTAAAGCGACAGTACACAATCAGCGTTCATAGTCAGCTGTACTCATTCACGCATTGTTCATATAGCATTAGTTACGTGGTAGTTAACTATATTCTACTAGCGGACGTCACGCTGTTTCACCCGCGTAGTTCCCGTTCCCGTGGGAGTACGGGGATAAAATAATAAAGACGTAGCTTTCTAATGGTTAAAGAATTTTTGAAATCGGCGCAATAGTTTTTGAGTTTATTCATTACAAACATACACACAAAAAAAAACCCCACTGCATAAAAAATAACTAATAACTTTAAATAAAAACTGAAAAGATAAAAACAAGTTCAAGAAACAGGACATATTGACTGCAACAGTCGGGACCCATATTGGATGTAATGATTTTAGTCTAGATTATTTAATGAGTTCCGACAGTTGCAGTCAATATGTCCTGTTTCTTGAACTTGTTTTTATCTTTTCAGTTTTTATTTAAAGTTATTACTTAGTTCATGAAAAATTCATTCAATTCAATGGGGTTAAATGAACTTCATCATACCCTCGTATGATTGTTATGATCCCTTGCTAGAGCAGACATTACTTTTAGATGATAGGTGAATGGAATAAAAGAAAATAAAGTACTGAAACACTGTATTGTCCCAAAGGTACTTAAAGTAACATTGAAATTGTTTATTGAAACAGGTACAAAAATATTACAATATGGCCTTAAAAACAATAGGTATACAATAATTGGATTCTACCTAAACTAAGAATAAACCTGTATCTCATGTAACTCACTCAAGCGCTTATACCTAAATATTATCTAAGATTCCATAAACAAATAACTAGTAAATAACTTATCTACAAATATGCTAGGTACCTACATAATTATTATGGTTCTATTCAATATACGAAAAAAACAGTTTGTTTAGCTAACTTCTCTGCAACATTCGAATATTTTTGCAATGAAGCATAAACCATGATCTGTCGAATGACCGATTTGGTCGAGACGCCATTGTTTAACTATTGTGTCTATTTCGTGGACAGATCATCGGAAAACACAAAAATCCAGGTCACGTTTACTTTTTGTCTACAGAGAAAAATGCTATGTCACTAAAATAAACATAATTATTGTATTATAATTTTTAAATACTAATGACTAACAGCCTTAATCATAAAAAATCCTTAATTGAGGTTTGATCGGTCTGTTAGTTAGCAGACTCATTATGCTTGTTAGACGGTTGTCAAGAAGTATGATTCATAAACGCTTGCTAGCAGTCTGCTAGTTAATTTGCTGCTGATAGACGGATTAGACGCGTTATGTTGGCCATCTTGACCTATCAAAGACAAAAAATGGCCTCATCGACCCTCTTATTATAAAACGTGGTCTTAAAAAAAGTACCGGATTTTAGTACTAGGTTTAAACCATGAACTTGAATAAACGTTATTACAAAAATAAGTTTATCACTAGTCCTAGAACTATCTATGGTACCAAAGTTAGACCATCGTGACCCCTAGAGTATGGTACTAAATTGTAAACTTGTTTTTTTACATATTTAAATTGGTTTTCGCTGACTTATCTTTTAGCCGACTTGACATTATATTGACGCAGTATAAATCCAAGAATGAAATTTGTATTAATGTAAATACTGTGGCATAGGTTAGGTTAAGTTAGTTTAGCTTTAGTGCATCAAATACTGTGTATACGTAATCAAACATGTCAGTTATCACTACCTTTTCTTCTGAACTCCAATTTTCACACCTTTTTTTCTTTGGTTGATCCATTTTTTTTTTTTAATTTAATGCACACACGATCTCACCACAAAGAATACTGTGCCCAAAGAACTGTGCCTTTACTTGTATTCATAATCTTGAAGTGTAACTGGACATTTAATTTACTTTAAGATGTAACATAAACATTTCGATAACATTACTCAAATTACGCGCACCGCCCAGTTCACTCCATTATACGCGCTAGGTCGATAGTTGTTCCAAAACAGAACAATTGGATTGATGCATTCAAAAAAGCACAAGTCGGAATATTTAAATACCTTTAAATAACTAAACTTTATATTTTACGACTACAAAAAACAATTTTTTCTTCAAATGATGTAACAACATTTTGTAAAAAGGAACGGCGCATAGAACGCTGAACGAATGATTGAACAGTTTAAATATTTTGTTGCATATAATCTGTGGATAATGTTAAGACCAGGGACTATCTTTGGTACTAAGTAGTCCTTTGTTGGTCTACGATTTGTAATACGAATGAAAGAACTAACGTTAGTACCGTACTAAACCAAGACCTTTTAGTTCTGGTTTAAACCTGGTACTTATGAAAGTTTTTATAATAAGACGGCGAGAGTTTAAAAAAAAATTGACAGCAGTGACAGACAGACAAACGATAGAAGACAACGACACACGACAGACGACAACGACAAACGACAGACCGACAGACGACACACGACAGACAACAGACGACAGACGACCGACGACCAACGACCGACGACAAACGACAGACGACAAACGACAGTCGACAGACGATAGACGACAGACCCACAGACGACAGACGACAGAACGACAGACGACCAACGACCGACAGACAGACGACAGACGACAGACCGACAGACGACAGACGACAGACGACCGGCGACAGGCGACAGGCGACAGGCGACAGGCGACAGACGGCAGACGACAGACCGACAGACCGACAGACGACACGACCAACGACGAGACGACAAAGTAAGCTGTTCGAATTTGCGGCAGCCATTTTGTGACTTAGCAGGGAGATAAAGGAGGGCAAGGAGGCAACAACTAACTTTTCATCCCACCTCTCAGCGAGGAAATGACTAAATGCAAAAAAAAAACATTTACAATCACAAGATACTTTTACTTTTATTTCAGTTTAGGTGTTAACTACTACTTTATGGTAGGTAAGTATTATAGAATAATCTTTAAATTATAACAAATAATACTTAGGTACAATTAAGAAAAATTTAAAGTAACGTTGCTACAGTTAGTTGAGTGTAATATTTATTTATTTATTTATTTATTAAAACTTTATGCACAAGTAAAAACTGTACAAAGGCGGACTTAATGCCTTGGGCATTTTCTACCTATTTTTAATTTTTTAATTTTTTTTTAATATCGTACTGTTTCAAATCTTTCTCGCGTGATTGTTGAGGGAGAAAGCTCATTTGCGCATTAATAACAGTTTCAGTCAATTCTGTTGGCGTCAAATAAACTTCTTGGTCGCCAAAACCACTTATTTTACGTTTTTCACTTGTTTTTAACCTAAGGTTTTAACAATTGACCTGACAAGAAAATGGCGCGCGCAAAGCAAATTATAAAAGTACACCAAGAAGGTTCGGAGTCTGAGTTTTTAACAAATTAAAAAAGGTTGTACCTATGATAAATTCGGCACCATGGAGGTAGAAGTAAATAGGTTTAATGATGTTTTGAATTCACAAACTTAGCGCACACGATGTTCTAAATTCAATTTACTTTATCCTCTAGAGGATAAAAACGACTTTTGCACTCAGATATCGAAGAGCAAAAATACTCTTTCCGAGATGGGGGGATGAAAATCATGTTTTTTAGCATCGGGCCTTCAAGAAGGCTCAAACTTTTTATGAATAAGGCTGTAAAAATATGATATTATGTGCGACAATTAGTAGGTACATAAAGGTCAATAATATGCATAAGAGTAAACTAAGTATAACACAAATTACTAAACAGAACTTAAAAACGGCGTTCTCACGCGTTATTATAATCAATGGAATTGACAAATATCTTGCCTCAGCTATTTTCTTAGCGGGGCACTCTAGATCGCCTGTTTTGTGGTTGCTCGGTATTTTAAAACGCAAGCATGTTGCACACTGTGGCAGCTCAGCATTTTTATTGCACTCATTGGATTGATGAGCTTGTTCTCCACAATGTCCACACTTGTAGGTACCTTCTCAACAAGTCTTTGCAGCGTGTCCATACTGTTGACATTTAAGGCATCTGGTCACAAGTGTAAAGTCCCTCACTGGGCAGTATGTCCAATTAATGTACACTCGGTTTTGATTTTTATGGGCCTATCTTATGCTGGCAGTAACTTCAAGAATAAAGTTACACGTACTTTCATCCTTTTTACCTGATTTAATATAGGTTATTTTTTATCCCAAAAATAATTAAAGCTACGTAATTTATAGCCACACTACCCCTGTATAGTCCAAGCAAACTCAAATGGACCGTAACTCAAGGCAATAAGACTTTTAAAAGTGCAGTTTTATTTGTATTCCGCCATTCAATACAAAATAAAGAAAAATGAACCTTATTTCAAGTAAGTTAAAGTCGTTACAAATACAGTTAGGTAAACTTGGCGATTCAACCGCACGCACACATTAAACAGGCACTCGTTAAAGGACACAATAGATAAACCAACAAAATGCAAAATATGAATACTTGTTTTCGTTCCCTTTCTCGTGCAAATTAAAAACCTGGGATAGAGCGAGATAGCCACCATGACACCGGGTTGCGCCGGCGCCTACGATCAAGGCTAACTTAAAGAAATGTAAACAATTTTAGTCACGCCCGGCCTTCCGTTCTGTACAGTGTATCGCGCGCGATGTCTTTACAATAATTGACCCAAAATGTTCAGTGAAATGGTGACTAATGGTGGACTGTGGTGTGTGTGGTGTGTAGCTGGCAGAACATTCAAGTCAACCAAAGGTATGGTACTGGAGTAGACCGCAGGGTAGGTTACAGCTCACATAGTTGTGAGCTGCTACTTCGTGGCCATGGAACGTTCCGTCCGAACACAGCCATCGACAGGGGAGCCGATTCTCGTACACGTACTCGTTTTCAAAACGAAATATGGGATTAATTCGATGAGAATCCCCAATCAGCTGATTTGACGACTTTTTTTTGTGGGGACGTATTAAATCGTTAGTTTAGTTTAAAAAATTGGATAGTGAACGCTTTTGATAAAAAATGACGAAGTGCTTTCTAAATTAAAACATCAATTAAGAAAACAGGCATTAAAATGTATTGAACTTTTCTATTGAAGTTGAGTCGAGCGACGACGTTAACAGCTGTCTCGAACGCGAGCGAATACCTACTAGGCTAGCAAGACTCACACAGTCGCATACGTAGGTATGAGACCTACGTATGCGACTGTGTGCGTTCGTTGATTTGTACTGTGACTACAACATTCTTCCGGAATTAGGAAAACTAATTTATTAAATAATCATTGCCTAGACATGTTTAATTAAAAATTCAGTGCATGTATTATGATTATAACATAATAAACTAATTGGGGTGTCTGAGGGTGTGCGTTAATTACGTTACATGTTGTATACACATGTTTTAACAAATAAAATTATCTTTATCTTTAAACCCTGAAAAACTAAAACTACACACGCAACGTTGTCGGCTCCCTTCTTATTACTATACTCTTTGGTTGTCGGCGTCGTGTTTCGCTGCGTGGTGTCGCATAAGCGCCCTCGGAAACGTCGATAAACGACACCCTTCGGCCAAAAGTCCTCCTTCATGCAGGTCTGTAGATGGTGGGTTGGAACTCGTACCACGAATGACTTAAAATTGATGTTGTGGCGCGATTCCAACCTTTCGACCCTCAGAGTCCAGTTGGTCTTCACTTTCAAATACTGCACCACTTCCTCAGTTGTAGTGGAGTGATGCAGACGTGAAAGGGACTTATGGGGCTCTTCCATTTTCAGGCCTGAACTGCTTAGCTGTGACGATTGTCTAAGTTTTTCAATGTCGTCTTTTGTCTCTGTGTTGATAATAACGCCCCCGTTTTTTGTTTTGCGTAATCCTCGAACGTGCATGTACCTATATACTAGAAGCATTTTCAGTATGGCACCGCGTATATACAATCACTTACCTAAATCTATACTAGAAACTCCATCCGTCGATGAATTTAAAAAGAAATTAAAAAGATTCTTGCTATTCAAATGTTATTATAGTATTCAGGAGTATTTAATAGAGGATGTAAGGACATATTGTACTCAGAAATAATGTTATTGATGTGACATGTGATTGATGTAGGTACTGATTAATTATTTATTTATTATTATTATTTTTAACATTTATTTACTTACAAATATATCTTGATATTCTTTATTAAATTACATGATATTTTTGTTTATTAAATTATTCTAGTTACATTTTTTTTTATATTTAATATTTTTATTTAGTATTTAATGATTATTGCAATAAATTGTATAATGAATAATAATGTTGTGATGCAATCAAAGCTTGAGATTTGCATGCCTGAAGGCGTAATATGGTTGAACTATTTTCTATTTTTAACAACTTTATGTAAATACCCATATTAGCAAATAAATGAATTTGAATTTGCAATTTCATTTGTTTCGGGCATATAATTTTTTGGACCGGAGTTTTTGTGTCGTCACCAGACTTTAGTTAATTTGTTGGATAAATTGCAATAGAGCTGAGGTTACTTGGGCGCAAGTAATTATTGTTATCCGTTTTTACCATGTCAGCAAACGACACTTTTTCTGCCTTAGTTGTCTTGATGCAGTTTTCTTCAATGCTAGCTTGAATTATTATTGTTTGCTGGAAATTTTCAAGGCAATTCGTGAGGTCCGGTTTTTCTTTCATCACTTGATATTCTTTCAAATCAAATGCATTTATTTCATGTAGGCCAGTTACAGGCACTTTTTAATAAAACACAATAGCTGTAGCGACAAGACTGACCGTTTATTCGGTTTTTATTTGCAAACCACAGACATTCTTGTAGTTCTTTGTTCAGCGAATTCCAAACATCACTCGCTCGTTACTTTTGCGGAAAAGGTGTTTTGAATATGGGTGATTGCCATTAATATATTATACATTATTTTTAAAAAAATGCGGTAGTCGACAAGAATAAGAACCTGACTCTTGTAATGAAAATAAAAAAGGTTCAAATTCTTCTTGCCTTTGCCAAGCAGTGATCAAAAATGTTCAAAATGAGTAAATTACGTGCACGGACCCTTAAATTTAAATTCAGCCTGGCATCCAGACACATTCGCCTTCAGTAAACTAATTGAGACTTCAGGAGAGGAATTAGGAGCCTCCGTAGTTTTTAACGGTATATCGATAAAGAAATTTACAAATTCTTGCTACTTCCTGATTAGAGCTTTTAGGAACACATGCTGTATCTAATGTGTAGCTAGTGTTACGAACTTTCTTCCTGTTAGTCTCGCTATTTATTACTTTCCAATCTGTCTTTATTTTATTTTCTGCTGTTTTGATCTTGTTGCTAATGTGCAGGGCTTTGTCAACCTTGCATGTATTTCTAAAAATTTTTGAATACTTAGCAACGTATTTGTTAAAAGTTTCAGTGTTTATATAAGGCTTAAGGCCATAAAGCTCAAACAGCTTTGACTTTGAGCCTCAAGTCCTGGTAGTAAACTGCCATTCGTGTTCTACCTTGCGCAAAAGGTTATTGATCCTCAGCTTTTGTTCGGAGTTCAGCTTTCCTTCCTGAGCAATGAGACACACTTCACTCAGGCATTTGTCGATGGAGGTCAACCAGTTACTGATATCGATGGTTTCCATTCCACTGCTTCTGATCTTCCTTCTGCCGCATGGTAAGGTGGTGGTGGTGGTGGTGGGGCATGGTGGTGAGGTGGTGGTGTTTGGGGTTTAGTTGCAGGGCTGCTAGGAGGTGGAATACTCCGAGGACTGTTTTCAATATTTGACATATTTACTTAGTTCTTCGGTATTTCTCATAACTACTTGTTATTCACCAAAATAAATCACAAACTTAGCACAAAAATGCGGTTTGTTATCTAGGTCACACATCACTTGAATATTATTTTAAAATCGCTAATACACACGTCTGCTCTACTTGAGTGCTAGTAGGTAGAGCAATTTGAGAATGAGTGATGGTGTGGAAATGAAGTGAGTGACGCGGCCCTTGTTGGCTGTAACGAGAACGCCTGGCTGACTTGATAGCTCAACACAAACTGAACTAATTACTATAAGTTGAAATTTTTTGAAATGAATGTGGCGTAAACTGCTGAATTGCAGAATGTGCGGTTGCACCGTACAATTGTATTGTTGGTTTCAATAATTATAATTCTGTAAAATGAAATGTGCATGAGAAAATAAAATTTGGCTGGCTACCCCGGCGCTTCCACGTTAAGATGGAGACTAGCGTGACATGGTCGTGCGCAGGTGCGCGCGTGCGACGCGGGCCCGCGGCCGCGCTGCAGCGTGTCGCGCGCGAGCGTGCGGGGCGTGGCGCGGGGGGGCGGGGCCGCGCCTGCGCTGTCCGCGCCGCCGCCGCTGCAGGTGGCCGAGCTCGACGCGCCCGGCTTCCTGCTGGCCGTGCTGCAGGCCACCGACCCCGACGGCGACGCACTGTACTACACGATATCGGGTATACAATCTCTTAGATACGCACGCTTACACCGAATATGAGACATCTAGAACACGACGACGACGCAAACAAAATTGATGATTTAAATAAATAAATAAAATAAAAACAGTTATTTCAGGTCCGAGACCCATATAGAAAAAAATAGAAAGATCAAATACAAACACATAAAATTAACGAAATATCAGAATTACATTTACATTTTAACACGTCAAAAGTAACGATTCAGAATAAATAAATAAATGTCAAAATAAATTATTATAGGATTAATTACAAAATGTGAAATTAACACAATTACAAATAAGATAAACTAATAATATTAATTCAAATTCATTAATTCATTCACATAATCAAATAATTACAGAAGTCTCTTACGTGCGACCCTATATGTAACTTGTCTGTCACAACTGTGTCGCACGTAAGGACAGTCCAGCCTGTTCGCTATGATACCCAGAACGGTATTGGAGCTGGCCCGCACTCTGCGTACAAGAGACGCGCAGCGCTTCCGCATGGTCGCATAGAAGCAATCCGTGCGAGCCCAAGCGAACATACCTGAAGCGCTGCCAGTAGCGAGGCAGACCCAAAACCGCTCTGAAAGCGTTGTTAAATTGGACGCGGAGAGAGCTGTAGCTTTTTTTATTTAATCCAAACCTTTAGATGGCGACCCTCGGCAAGAGTTTTACATCGGAAGAGAAGACGGTAGCCTAGTTCTGGCGCGTCGTCTGCTCTGGGAGCGACAACCACAATACACACTCAATATCTCCGTCACCGATGGCTTGCACGTAGTGTACGCTCCGGTAAGAAAACGCGTCACGAGTTATCTAAATATAGCGTTTAATAAACTGTCATGTGATCCATTCGTCCGATCGTATTTACAGGTGAACATAACCGTCATCAATGACGCAAACGAAGGTGGAGTGTTATTCACACAAGAAGAATATGTCGTGGAGACTTCAGAGGCGACGCGAGTAGGCGAGGCGCTGGTGGCGCTGCGGGCGAGCGCGGGGGGCGCGGGAGCGGGCGCGGCGGGCGCGGGAGCGGGCGCGGGAGCGGGCGCGGGAGCGGGCGCGGGCGCGGCACGCCTGCTGTACGGCGTGCACGCCGCGCGCGCTCCCGCCTCCGCGCGGCTCTTCCGCCTGCACGAGTTCAGCGGAGTGCTCGAGCTCGCGCATCCGCTGGACAGGTCAGCAATAAAAAAAAATTGAAACTACATAATTATTTCCTTACGCAATCTCCGCAACAATAACGCTCAATATTTCTAATGCAAGATAATGTGCGCTAATGATTATTTTAGTTACTGGCTTAATAGGATTTTTTTAGATGAACCTACCACCATGACTATAACCAGAGACGATTTCTACTCACTTTCTTTTATTTAATCACAGAGAGAGCGCTGCGGTTCACGAGCTAACCGTGTGGGCGCGCGATCAAGCCCCGAAGGCGTCGCGTGCGTACGCGCGCGTGACGGTGCGCGTGCACGACGCAGACGAGCACGCGCCGGCGTGGGGGCGGCGCCTGGCCGAGGCGCGCCTGTCGCGCGGCGCCCCCGCCGGCGCACTCGTGGCCGCGCTGCGTGCCGCCGACCCCGACGCGGGCGACGCGGCGCGCATCGTGTACTCGCTGGCGGGCGGCGACGCGGGCGGCGTGTTCGCCGTGGACGCAGCGCTGGGCGACGTGCGCCTGGCCCGGCCGCTGCCGGCCGCGGGCCCGCGCGACTACACGCTGACCGTGCGCGCAGCCAACCCGCCGCCGGGCGCGCGCGCGGCGTCGCTGCCGCTGCACGTGCAGGTGGTGGAGCCGGACGACGCGCCGCCGCGCTTTGCCGCCGCCGAGCTGTCGTGCGAGGTGCTGGAGAACGAGCCGGCCGGCACGCCGCTGGCCGCGCTGGACGTGCGCAGTGCCAGCGCGCCGTGGTTCTCGCTAGAGGGCGGCGAGGGCCTGTTCCGCCTCAACCCGGCCGCCGGGCTACTCGCTACTGCCGCGCCCCTCGACTACGAGACTCAGAACTTTTACAATTTAACCGTCACCGCTATCAACATGGTAAATTTCACTAGCGCATTTATTCGTGTATCTTTTTTTTCTCATATCGTCAGTCGTCTCAGTTAAAACAGTAAGTTATAATAAATATTTGAATCCATCAGGGTGGCGGCACGGCCGTGGCGCGCGTGTCCGTGCACGTGCTGGACCGCAACGAGTGGGCGCCGGCGCTGCAGCGCCGCGAGTACCGCGGCCACGCGTCCGAGGCGGCGCTGCCGGGCTCGCTGGTGGCGGACGCGGACGCCGAGCCGGGCGCGCCGCTGGTGCTGCGCACGGACGACGCCGACGGGCCCGCACACCGCCAGCGCGCCTACGAGATCCTGCAGCCCGCCGCCGCCGCGCTGTTCCGCGTCGACGCCACCACCGGCGCGCTGCACCTGTTAGCGCCGCTTGACTACGAGCGCGCCGTCCGGCACGAGTTCAGCGTCCGGGTGAGTGCACCGCACGACGACATCCCGCGAGTCTGCCGTCGATCGCGTGTCTACACGACGCTTGTCATCGCAGGTCATCGACATGGGTACGCCGAGACTACCGTCCGGCAGTGTCGCGAGAGTGATCGTAGACGTGATCGACATCAACGACTGTCCGCCGACGTTCGCGCAGTCCGTCTACGAAGCCACGGTGCTGTTGCCGACGTCGGGCGGCGTGACCGTGACCACGCTGACGGCCAGCGACCCCGACCTGCCGCCCGGCGCCGCCGTCAAGTACGACATCATCGAGGGCGACGCGGACGGCGCCTTCGCGCTGTCGCCGGGCGGCGTGCTGAGCGTGGCGCGAGCCGAGCTGGCGGGCGCCTACCGCCTGCGCGTGCGCGCGTCCGACGGGCTGTACTCCAGCACGGCGCGCGTGGAGGTGCGCGTGCGCGAGGCCGACAACTCGGGCCTCGCCTTCCAGAAATCCGACTACTACGGCTCAGTTGTTGAGAATTCCACGAAACCCACGACGATCGCCGTACTCAACGTGCTCGGTGCGGCGCTCAATGAACATATCGAATTCCGGATATTAAACCCCGTGGAAGGGTTTGAGGTGAGAGTACACAATATGTAGGACAGTAAACTCATCGCCAGAACCGATTACTTTTATACGAATGTTATTTTCTCCTCCTACTTATAATATTCCGTTAAACAAAAACATACCCACAACACACCAAAATTTACTGGCAGTTTGCTGGGTCCGTCTAAGCGCTAAATTCAAACATAGCGCGGTAGAAGGATGATAATATGACTTCTTCGATCTCCACTTCAAACGCAACTTTTCCGTTGTAGAATAAAATAGAAGGGTAGAAAGCTTCACTGAGCACTACATGTATTAGCAATGCTATTCGCTTCTGGCGTCTGGAATACAGGGTGGCGATTTAATTCCCTGTATCCTTCAAGAAGGTGACGCTGCCCGTCATATTAAACAAACTTTCCCAAAGAAACTCATAATATAAAGTATTTGTAAAAAAAAACCAACCATTACCAATACAAGTAGGCAGACTGTTTCGATGGATGGTGGTTTGACGACCCGAATGGCACAGCGGTAGTGAGGCTGCCTTACGTTCTTAGGGTCCCGGGTTCGAATCCCGGTTGGAGCAAATGTTTGTGTGATGAGCATGGACATTTGTTTCCGAGTCATGGATGTTTATATGTATATAAGTATGTATTTACAAACAAAAAGTATCTATGTAGTATATCAACTATCTGGTGTCCACGACACAAGCCTCGTTGCTTAGTGTGGCACTAGATGGCGCTGTGTGTTAATGTCCAGCGATATTTATTTATTTATTTATTTATGGATGGATGGATGATAAGCTTGATTTAAAAAAAAAAGTGAGCCGTCACTGGACGCCTGGCAGATGTGAAACATCGAAACTATTTTGTACGATTAATATGCTTAAAACTAAAGTCAATATAAAAAAAAAACGAATACATCGATTAACCAAAACAAAATCCTTATGCTGGGATCGAACTCGAAGTCACGAGATTGTAACCGCGCTGTGCCCCCAGACCATCTGGCCTGTTGTAGACCGTGGCGAATATGTAGATCTTATGCTGCTTCAACAGGTCGGTAATGTTCGGGATTGTTCGGGCCGGGTTGACAACTTGACAGTTAGTGACGCGTCACCACGGCATGCGTCGCCACGCCATTTTTTGGTTTTACTCGCGCTTAGATGTTTCACATCAAAACTTTAGCACATTATTTTATCACAAAGTTTTCGCAGCGCACGCGACGTATGAAATATTATAGGTAACTTTCTTACACCTTTGGTAACATTATTGGAGTTTTCGTAGCTAACGTAGGATAACACGTATAACTCAGCAGAATGTTTGGAATCCTTGTTATTGTTTGGAGTATTAACATGATATGCGACGTGGTGCGGCAGGTGGGCGCGACGTCGGGCGCGGTTCGCAGCACGGGGCGCGCGCTGGACCGAGAGGCGCGCGACTCCTACACGCTGCTACTGGAGGCGCGCAGTGCGGCCGCGCCCGAGCCGCGAGTGGCGCGCGCGCGCCTGCACGTGTCCGTCACCGACGTCAACGACAACTGCCCCGTGTTCGTGGAGCGGCCCTACGCCGCCGCCGTGCTGGCGGGCGCCGAGCCCGGCGCGCCCGTGCTGCGCGTGCGCGCCGTGGACGCCGACGCCAACGACAACGGCGAGGTGCGCTACGAGATGAAGCGCGGCCACGGCGAGCTGTTCCGCGTGGACCGGCGCAGCGGCCAGATCTCGCTCAAGCAGACCGTGGACGCGCACAACCAGCTGTACGCGCTGGTGATCGCGGCGTTCGACGGCGGCGTGCCGGCGTGCGGCGCGGAGGCGGACGTCACGGTGCGCGTGTGGGGCGGGGGCGCCGCGCCGGCCTGGGCGCGCGCGCACTACGCGCTGGCGGCGCGGGAGGACGCGGCGCCGGGCCACGCGCTGGCGCCGCCGCTGCAGGCCGCGTCGCCGCTCGGCCGCCAGCTCATCTACACGCTGCTGGACGACGCGGCCGGCCTCTTCGAGATCCACTTCGACACGGGTAAGGCTCGGCCCGCATGAGGTCGCGACTGGTAGCGCACGAATACTAACTGTTCATGACTTTGTACATGTATTTGCATGAAGGGAAATTTAAAGGTGATCTTTCAATGATAGTACCATATTTTAAAATGGATGCGATATTTTTATGATCTCTTCGAGTTCCAAGACCAATAACAGCACCCCCTCCCAACCACTTTATAGGGATGTTTCAAAATGAGATAATTCAAGATTCGTTATATTCCACAATCACAATAACAAAACAATAGGTACCTATTCTCATTATTAGGCATAAGAGAATGAATGAATGAGACATCTTTATCTGAACTAAATACATTAATATTCTGTAACTCGGACAGCAGCGTTCTTCCCTCATAGTTATGATAACATAATAAAATATAACAGAGAAAGAAAAATACCCTCTAAATCACCTTGCAGTGTAGTTTAGAAAATCAAGAATAGTTCTTTGTTATACAAGAGTGCAAAGTTGCTTTTTAACCGCGTGCTCAATTTTGATGACCGAGCAAGCGAAGGATTCTAAAATGAATCACGAGCGCAGCGAGTGATTTAATAATGAGAATCCTGAGCGTTAGCGAGAAAGGTGGTGACTATGATGATGCTGCGAAGTATGAAAACAGAAGACATGCTCCGCCGACCCCAAATAAATTGGGATAAGGGCAAGAGAATGATGATGATGATGACTTTTTCCTATTGTTCATATACTTGTAACATTCACAGATCAATGCATCTACTTATGTCAATTCATATCTTTATTTTTTTCAACAACATCTGAAAGCGGACGTGTAAACAAAACATCACACCCAATAAAATAAATCAGTCAGGAATGTTCAGTGTATGGATGTGATAACAAAGCGGAATAGGTAGGTAGGAGTGAGGTTTGTAATCACCCGCGGGTAGAGAGCGCGCCGCACGACGGGCGCAGGTGGCGGGCGTACTGACTGCGTTACTAACATGTTGGTTTTATCCGCAGCACCCGACAGAGGCAATAGTCCATGTGAGTATATACAGTGGTCCGTCCCTCCCCCCCCCCCCAGCCACGTGTCCCTCTCATGCGCGCTGTCGTTGTTCGTCTCCGTTCATGTTCAAATTGTTCTAAACATTTTAATAATTGCTATTTACGTGTTGTTTAGTCTTGACATGTTGCCACGCTGTCAGCAACAGTTTCACGCAAAACAATAAAATATGTTAAATTAATGTTTTAAGTAAGTACCAATTTTTGGTCCGCATGAATACCTAACCTGTAGTAGTCACGATCACCTTAAAGGCCTTATTACATTACACGATTTGTCGGGCCCTGCAGATCGTGTGCCCTACCTGCAGGGCAGGGCGCCGCTTATTACTCTTACACCAGAAATCGCGTCCAACCTCAGTCCTTACTCGAACGTGGAAACGTTTGCACGTCTAGGATTATGGCGCCGACTTTATCTAGACGTCAAAAATATCTTTGGCTGTCGGTATCGGTAGTACTATTAGCTATTATGTGGTACCGTGCAAGGCCAAGCTACAAAAAGGAAGTTATCTTCCTAAACAAAAAAAAAATGTGGATGAAAAAATATTTGCGCCTAAGAGAAAAAGTATTTTTTTAAATATTTTTGTTGTTGCATTCTCGTCGAAGTTTTTATAAATTTCTAGAAGTACTTTGAAGCCTTCGCTTCTCATGACGTCTTTATTTGAATAGTCCTTGTGCTCCTTTCTCCAGAGATAAGGCATTTCTCGGTATATATCAATAAAGTAGATCGATCGACGTGCTGACTCTGCGCTTGCGGCCACGCAACTGAGCTCCCTAGCTCCCTGCCGCTTATTACACTACACGATCGGCAGCGCGGCAGGGAAGCAGGGCGGTCGGGACCACTCGACCACCCGATTTAGGGACCCTAACTCCCTTTTTCTTATTACACTACCCTGTCCCAGCAGGCAGGGCCCGACATATCTTGTAATGTAATAAGGCTTTTATTGTTTGTATTTAGGTTATCTTTACTTGGTTTGAGCCGTGAAGCGGCGTCATTTGTCATATTGTCCTCAATGCATTCATCATGAGCATGTAGGCTAGTCGAGATCATCAACTCATTACTATTATACAGGGTGTTAAAGTAAATAGTCGCGTGCCATAGCTTAGGGGTGAGTTCAGTATCGATAAAGGAACCCGTAAAAAATAAAAAAAAATCCAAATATACAATTAAAAATAAAAACATAAAAAAAATATTGCAAGATCAACCTAATTTAGCACCTACTAACTTAAAATAGCAATGGTTTATTATTAAAATTATTTTATATTGCTATTTGAAGTTAGTAGGTACAAAATTAGGTTGATCTTGCAATTTTTTTTTTTTTTGGAAATATTTTTTATGGATTTTTTTTTAATTTTTACGGGTTCCTTTATTGATACTGAACTCACCCCTAGGCTATGGCACGCGACTACTTTAACACCCTGTATAGCTGCCGGTCATCTGGACACCCGAGTATGAATAAAAGCATGAATTGAAAAACACAGTTCAAAGTTTTGACTCTTATTCTTAATGGGTGCACCTGAATGAAACGTGTGTGTTGCGCAGGTGTGCTGGTGGCGCGCGCGGCGCTGGACTACGAGACGGCGCATGCGCACGAGCTGGTGCTGCGAGCCACGGACGGCGTCACCGGCGCCTACGCCGACGCCGCCGTCACGCTGCAAGTGCAAGACGTCAACGACTGCGCGCCCGAGTTCCCGCACGACGTGTACCGCGCCGCCGTGTCCGAGGCCGCCGCTGTCGGGGAGCTCGTCGTCACCGTGCACGCTTCCGACAACGACACCGGTACGTCGCGTGCAGGCCACGTGCCCACCTCGATCCGCTCGCGCCCCGACTGTTTTTCACGGATTACGTCTTCCTTACAGGCGAAAACGGTGAAGTGACATACTCGCTTGCCGAAATAGAATCTGCGGCCGAGGGGGCTTTCACCGTAGAGCCCAAAACGGGCGCAGTGCGCGTCGCCACCCCGCTCGACCGAGAGACTCGAGCGCACTACCACCTGCTGGTGACGGCCACGGACGCCGGTCGGCCGCCTCTACTCACCACCGCTCATCTCTTCATCACCGGTGAGGATCCCGATCGTCGTGTCGTGCAGGCTCACACTCGTACTCGGTCACTAAGCTCGAGTTGTATCCGTTCGCAGTGGACGACGTGAACGACAGCGCGCCGCGCATGGAGCGGGGCGTGGTGCCGGCGCTGGTGTCGGGCGAGGCGGCGCGCGGTACGGCGCTGGCGCGCGTGGCGGCGTGGGACCCGGACGCGCGCGACGCGTCGCGGCTGCGGTACGCGCTGGAGGGCGCGGCGCAGCGCACGTTCGCCGTGCACGCGCGCACCGGCGTGCTGACGCTCGCCAACCCACGCGCGTGGCCGGCGCCCGGCGCCGCGCTGCGCTCGCTCAACGTGTCGGTGTCGGACGGCGCGCACGCCACCTTCGCCCGCGTCAAACTGTCGCTGGCGCCGGCCAACCGCGCGCCTCCACACTTCCCGCATCTCGTGCACGAAGCTAGAGCTCTCGAAAATCAACCACCACCACTGCTTCTTACTACGGTACCGACACTTTACACCTGACGCTATAGTAGTGACAATGTTGTTGTGATGTTCAATTACAAAAAGCTCATTGAAACAATTCCCATATTATTATTTTACCTTCGTAGGTGAAGGCATACGACGAAGATGCCGGCGAGTACGGAACGGTGTCATATTCGATTCCGTCTGCTCGTCTACGGGAGACGTTCGCGATAGACGCGACGAGCGGCGCGCTAACGAGCCGCGTGCCGCTAGACCGCGAGCGGCGCGCCGAGTGGGAGGTGCCGGTGGCCGCCAGCGACGGCGGCGGCCTGCTGCGCCACACCGTGGTGCGCGTGCGCGTGGCCGACCTCAACGACAACGCGCCCGCCTTCCCGCTGCGCGAGTACCGCGCCGCCGTGCGCGCCGACCGCGCGCCGCGCCTGCCCTTCCTCACGCTGACGGCGCACGACCCCGACGCCGGCGAGAACGCGCGCCTCACCTACTCCGTGTACGAGGGCGACGTGCACTCCGACGCTACGGGACTCTTCACCGTCGACCCGCACACCGGCGCGCTCTCGTTCGCACGGGACGCCACGGAATTCGGTAAGATATCGCGCTCCCCGCCGACCGACACGCTCGGCTGGCGGCAGGCGCTCATCCATGTGCGTGCGCAGCGTCGCGGAGCGTGCAGGTGTGGGTGCGCGCGCGCGACGGCGGCGGACTGGCGGGCGAGGCGCCCGTGTCCGTGTTCGTGCTGGGCGCGCGGGACGAGGCGCCGCGCGTGCAGGCGCCGCCCGCCGACCTGTTCCTGCGCGAGGACGCGCCGCCCGGCACGCTGGTGGCGCAGCTGCGCGCCGACGGGCCCGCGCCGCGCTACCGCCTGGCGCCGGCGCTGTGGCCGCGCGACCTGTTCGCCGTGGACGACGCCGGCCGCCTCGTGCTCTCCGGCCAGCTCGACCGCGAGACCGCCGCGGAACATCTCATAGGTGAGCGCGACATTTCCAGTAACTTGCGGTCACAAACCCCAAAAACGTATTCATAGTTTCGCATGTGTCTAGTGTCAATCCTTGTAAACGTAGGGCTTACATACTCACCCACGTCTGTGTGTGTAAACAACACTATGTTCAATAGCAAATGTTAAAATCCGAAATTGTGTCGAATTGGGTGGATTTTGTGGCAATGATATGACCCAGTTCGATAAAGCGCAATGTCCTCTAATCGCTAGCGCTACTCCTACGACCTAATAATTTTCCAATTACACAAAAACCCAAATTAACTAAAAAATGTTGACTTCAACGCCATCTAGCGGGGAAATGGCTGGGAGCAGCCTGAATGCATCCCCTTAATTTGAACATGTAAATTTCGAGAAAAAATGGCGATAAAACTAGCTACATGATGAAATCAGTTACATTGGTAATAGGAAATTGAGTATGATAATATTGTGTAATGTGTCAGGTATAATAGCGGAGGGCGGCGGCAGCCCGGCGCCGGGCGCGCTGCTGACCACGCGCGTGCACGTGCTGGACGTGAACGAGCACGCGCCCTCCTTCCACTCGCAGCCCTACGTCGTGCACGTCGCCGAGAACACTCCGCCGCACTCCAGCCTCGTGCAGTGTGAGCAGCCCAAGCCCCCTCTAGGCTACGATGCACTCGGAGCCTACCTACTAATTGACAATCCTTTACCAATTTCTGAGTTATTCAAGCCATATAATTTATTCTTCTCTTCTTAGCATGTCGATGACAATTCAAAATGTGTCAGCCCAATATTTGGCGACGAGTTTTTCACTTTCGGTAGCGTCCATCGGCTCTTCTGATGTGCAAATAACCCCTGTTATTTGCACACAGGCAGGTTTTTATTATAATTAAAACGGCAGAAAAACAATTACATTATTCAAAAACAAATTGGTAGTAAAACAATAGTACAGTAGTACCTACCTAATCTACTAGTAATAGTACTAAAATAGTAAAAAGAAGAAAAGAAAGAAAACATAAAAAGGTAACGATTAAGGTAAATGTCGGTGCAACTGATAGACCAGACAGACCAGAGACTGTCTTTTTTGCAGGTCCTCTGAAAATGGTCAAAAACGAAAAAAATCATAGTAGGATGAAACCCATTGGAAAAGAAAGAGAATATGAAAATGAAAGGAAATAGTACGTTTTGATACAAGTGGAGAAAGTTTGTTATTGCTTTCGAGGCGGAATTAACACCTGAGCCGCAGGCGAAGGCGTTTTTGAGCCGAGAACTGCAATAACAAATGTCCACGTGGACCACGTGTGTCAAACGACGTTTTCCAATACACTTTTGAAGAAATTAAATAAAAGAACGAAAAATATTTTTGTCATGAATTATTAGGAAACTATGATTTTAATTTTCTTTTTTTCCGCGCTTTGCTATCGCCAGGTTGAAGGAGAAGCAAAGGTATGAAGCCGCTACACAGCCTAATATAAAAAATTGTTTTTTTTTTTTATATATTTTTGTATTTAGAACACAAATAAATGTTAATTTGTTTATAAAAGTAAATATTAGTTTTAAATAATCATGTTTATCTATGATATTCTATTTATAAACACAGTTTGAATATTCAACAAATATTTATGCCGTAAAGACGCAATAATGCTTTGCCGAAATAAAAAAAACATTCACCTCCGACTATAGGCATTGAACCAATTTGGACTAAGTATAGGTATTATTATCTGTGGCAATTTTCATTCCCGCACACGTGTTGGAAAGTGGAAAAAATCGCACGGGTGTGAAATACATTGCATGTTGAACCTAATCGTAGTGCGATAAGCACCAGTTTTCGAGGATGTACGGGCAGTAGCTCCGCACACTGAGATGTAGTATGTAGATGGACGAATCACACGGGATGAGTACAGGGAATAAAACCACTGTTTTGTGTCCGTTAATGATTGACCGTTTATTATGTAAACAACAAAATATATAATACTTAAAGTAGGTTACTTGTGGCGGGCGTAATAGCCTAGTCAGCGTATGTACATAAATCGATGAATTTAGCAACTGCTTGTTCAGGTAAAAACTAAAACAATTAATATCACGTGGCGATGCTCGTACAGAGCAAGTGTATTGAAAAATAATTTACGGGCGATCTAAGGTCGGGAAGTGGGCGGGGGGAGGGGTTAAAGTTACAAGTCCTATGGAAAAAAGTTAAATGGCAAAGTTGTAGGGAATAAAAACATCTACAACTTTCGGATTTACACTTTTTTCACATAACCTCAAAATTTGTGTGAAAAATTCTAATAACCAAGTTTTTGGTTTTTTATTTTGTTGATTACAATCATTTTTTTTTCACCTTATTTTGAAAAAAAGTACTAATGTATAAGCAGTAATCATTTTTAGTCTAGATTATTTAATGGATCCCGACTGTTTTTTTTTTTTTATGATACGGGCATGTCCGAAACTAAGGCAAAATAACACTGTGCAGCTGTTTCTGATATTAGCCGGAACAAAGGCAGACAGACTGGCAAAACTTTAAAAAAATGTTATACACTGGCACTTCAATTTTATTTATATGTGTAGATTAATTTAATATGACTTTTTGGCATTCATAATGTTTTTTTTTTTAATCTAACTTCTTTTCGTTTGGGAAAGTAGGTAGATAAAAGACAATTTCGAAAAATATTAATTTTATTTCTTGTCTCTGTACACCGTGATCTGTTTCGAATTTGTTTTTTTTTTTTTCATGTAGACACGGATATCTTGATCAGTGGGTAACACGATAACGAGAAAATCGGATAACAGTATCAGTGGATACAACTCGCCGTGATCCGTGGCTAACGTGATCTGATACCGTGATCGGTGGAGACAAACCCGTTTCATCCTAAGTACTATGATTTTTTTCGTTTTCAAAAATTATCTGCACAGGTCTATGAGAGCACGAGAAGCTTTTGAACTTCGACACTTTTATTGACAGGCAAAGGTAATAGTGTAGTAGTAGTAATAATATGTAACATTTCAGTGATGGCTGACGACCCCGACTCTGGAACCAACGGCGAAGTCCGCTTCTCTCTCGCGACGGAGAGCTCAGGCTCCGGCGCGCTGTTCGGCGTGGACCCGTACACCGGCTGGGTCACCACGCTGGCGCCGCTGGACCGCGAGGCGCGCGCCGAGCACCGCGTGGCGCTGCTGGCCAGCGACGTCGCCGCCTCCCGCCGCGTGGCGCGCGGCACGCTCGTCGTGCGCCTCGTGGACTACAACGACTGCCCGCCCGAGTTCCGCGAGCAGCACTACGCCGCCGAGGTGAGGCTCCCGCCGGCGGCTCGCACGTGCTTGTGTAAGCTATTGTGTATCGACATGTGACGACGTGCAGGTGCGCGAGGACGCGGCGGCCGGCACGGTGGTGGCGCGCCTGGAGGTGCGCGACGCGGACGCACAGGGCGCGCCGCTCGCGTTCTTCGTGGCGGACGGCGACCCGCGTGCGCGCTTCCAGCTGCGAGCCTCGGGCGAGCTGTACGTGGCGCGCGAGCTCGATCGTGAGACCGAGCCGCTCTACGACCTGCGAGTCGCCGCCACGGACGGCAAGTTCACGGCGCAGACGCGCGTCCGCATTGATGTTCTCGATGTCAACGGTGAGTCACCGTCCGCTTCGTAAATTTTCATCGTTTAGTAGCCCAATTCTCACGCCGTCCGCTTCCGTCTGCAGACAATCCACCGTACTGTCTCCGCTACCGGTACTATGCGCGGCTGCCGGAAGACGCGGCGAACGGCACGCGCGTCATGACGTTGGAGACCGGAGACGCCGACGAACCGAGCGAAGCGCGCCTGCGCTACTACCTCACCGGCGACATGGCGCAGCACTTCAGCATCCACAAGGAGACGGGCGAGGTGCGCGTGGCGGCGAGCCTGGACCGCGAGACGCGCGCCGCGTACCGCCTGCGCGCGCACGCGCAGGACCGCGAGCGGCCGGACTGGGAGTGCAGCTCGGAGCTGCTGGTGGCGCTGGACGACGTCAACGACAACGCGCCGCGCTTCTCCGCCAACACCTACAGCGTCACGCTACCCGAGGACGCCGACCTCGGCACTCTAGTCGCCAAGGTACAAGTGCACACCATTCTACATATTATATTCTGAACGAACAGTGAATTAAAATTCCTGTTAGTCGGAATGTTATATTATGATTTTTAAACCCGATGTTGATCCGGGACCTCCGGGGGGAACATTATGCTAAAAGACATTGGTGTCTGCTCATACATACAGGCTGTAAACGGACCCTTCACGGTGCCGTCAACCAAGCATTCTGTACATCCAACTACACTCGAGAGCAATGAATCGGGGTCACTTAAAGAATCCTAAAAATCTCAGAAACTAAAAATGCTAGGTTAATGCAATAAATTATATTTAATAGACAATGTAATACTCCTTAAATGAAGGTATTAAAACTTCTTAGTTATTGTATAGTTATATCATAAAAAAATCAAATTTGAAAAAGGGCCACTTTCGAAGATGGAACTACGAAATTACAGCATTTGGTTTTGCTTTTGTTTGTAATCTGTCATTTATGTGGGTACATAAACCATGTTGATAGTGCTCTATATTCATTATTCAAGCTGAAATTATGTCGCTTACGCCTGAAGAATGCACCAGAATACTTACAATGCTGGAAACCGGCCGGAGTCAGCGCGATACAGCCAGGACTGTCGGTGTGTCGCTGTCAACAGTACAAAGAGTTCTCCGACGTTACGAAGAAACTGGTTCTAACCTACGCAGACCAGGAACGGGCAGAACCAGGTGTACCACAGCACGAGAAGACCGATACTTGGTGAACACCATGCTTCGAAATCGCTTTCTCACAGGAACTGAACTCACAAATCAGTTTCGACGCCTCGGAGGAAGTAACCCAAGTGCATGGACAGTAAGACGTCGGCTTGCTGAATCTAACTTAAAACCCCTTAGACCTGCAAACGGCCCTAAACTGGAGCGTGGGCATCGTATTTCAAGACTAAGATATGCCCAGAGCCACGTAAATTGGAGTATTGAAGATTGGTCAAAAGTTATGTTCTCCGACGAATCAAAATTTATGCTCTACAAGCACGATGGAAGACACAGAGTGTATCGAAGACCAGGGGAAAGATTCAAGCAAGCATGCATCGAAGAAAAAGTAGCCTACGGTGGTGGGTCTGTACTTTTGTGGGCCGGAATTTCTTCTGAAAGTCGCACAGAGCTGGTGATCATAGAAAACGGCTCTTTAACTAGCGTAAGATATGTGGAAGAAATCCTCAATTTTTTTTTTTTTTTATTAAGTATTTCTCTTACAAAAAAACAAGTTAATTTTTTACAGGTTTTACTCGCCAAACTTTACAGTTTGATGGCGAGAAGCGCTCGTTTAGCATACATAACTTAAAATTATAAACTAAACTTAAAATCGAATATATATAAAACTTACTGGTACATCTGTCTCGTGAATTTATTTCTCGACAACGGCAGACCGACACCAACATACAATAGACAATGATTTCCAAACCGGAGTGACCAGCTGGAGCTGGCCACCCCGGTCTAGAACTCACCGCCTATCACAGTCCGACGACGTGTCCGCGTTCTCCAGAAGCAAATTTTTTAGTTTTGATTTTAACACACCTTTGCTCAAGTTACAGTTATTCCTCAATAATACTATTTTATTAAATACTTTTGGCACCAAATATTTAGATGTTCTTTTTCCGTAATAGTTTGTTATTTTTGGTTGTACTAGTCTTCTCTCTCTCACACTCCTTGTGTTAAACTTATTTTCAACATTTACTTTAAATTTATCACTATAATAGTGTTCTAACCCTATCAAATACTCAACTTTCATATCTACTGGCAAGATTTTACAAATGGAAAACAATTTATCGTACTCTTTGTTACACTTTATCTTAACCTGTTTGCTAACTAGGAACTTGATCAGTCTTATCTGTAGATTTTTTATTTCTAGTAAATATGTTTTAAAAGCACGTCCATACACAATAAGTCCATAACTGATTAGTGAGTCAGCGAGTGCGTAATAAACAATCAATAATGTGTGTTTATTCACTACACTTTTCAATTGATAGAACTTCCCTAGAACAGATCTCAGTCTATTACAAACATCAGTTACATGCGTTTTCCAATTAAAATGTCTATCTATACTTAGACCTAAATATTTAAATGAACTAACATACTCCAACTTTACGCACCTACAATTAATCTTGTTATCATGCAAGCATTCGTATGTATGTCCAGTCACATCAATATTATCTCTGAGCACAGCTTTAGCTCGTAAATTGTATGGCGAGTGTATATGCATGCATTTTGTTTTTAACAAGTTTATTATTATTCCATTGTCATGTGCCCACTTGGTAATGCTTTCGAAGTCTTCCTGTACATACTGTTGTGCCTCCAGTATATCCTTCGAAGCATAAACTAAACACATATCATCTGCATACATGAACACTCGACATTTGTTTACAACATTCGACACACTGTTCACGTGCATTATGTAACCTACTGGTCCAAAAACTGATCCGGTCGGCACTCCGAGATCCACACCTGCCTCCTCCCCAGTCACACCAGCTATGAACGTGCTTATTCTCCTGTTAGTTAGATAGCTTTTAAACCATTTATTCGTGGGACCGCGTATTCCACATTCATCCATCGCCTGCAGTAATATGTCGTGATCCAGTGTGTCGAATGCTTTTTTGTAATCAATGAAGAGTGCTATCAGCTGTTTACCAGAGTCTAGACACTCATTAACATAGTCAGCAAACGCCGTTAGGGCAGAGACAGTACTGCGCCCTTTCCGAAAGCCATACTGTGTGTCTGACAATATATTGTGACGTTCTAAAAAATTACTAATTTGACCAATAATTTGTTTTTCAACTATTTTGTCTAAGACAGACAATATGGCTATCGGTCTATAATTTACATATTCCAGGTGACTTCCAGATTTATAAATAGGGCGAATAATAGCATTTTTTAACTCATCAGGGTATACACTCTTAGTCAAACACATGTTCATTAATTTAGCTAAAATAGGACTTAATTGTTTTCGTACATATTTAATGTCTTTCGCCCTCAATCCATCTAAACCTGGTGCTTTTTCACACGACAACTTATTTATAATTTTATCTATATCTGACGAACTAACAGCAATGTACCTAAAACTAACCTCGCTCGGCTTAACATAGTTCTTTCGGTCTAAGAATTTTGTGTCACAGACATGTTTAATACATTGAATTTCTTCAGTAAAAGTTTTTGCAAAAGTTGTACAAATTTGGGTGACGCTTTGTGTTTTACCTAAATATCTTAATATCACATCGTCTAAACTAGCTTTATTCCGACCCAACCACAAGTTAATGTTTGCCCATATCTTTCTAAAATCCCCGTTACATTTTTTTATTTCATTTTGTTTATATCTATTTCTCGCCTCGTTTACAAGTTTATTTACCTTATTTCTAAATTTCGTGTATTATAATCGTTTAGTCATATTTTTTGGCGATGCTTTCCATACTCTAAATAAATAGTCCCTACGACACAACATTGTATATAAGTATTTATCTATCCACGGTTGTGTTCTTCTTTTATTGGAAATTGTGACTGTTATCAAACTTTCCTTATAAATTTGGTCAAACACTGTACACATTTTCTGAAACAATAGTATCGGGCACGATATTGGGAGTAGTTGCGTCCAGTCATATGCATCTAGCTTTTGTTTTACAATCTTATCACAAATTACATCTCGCGTTTGTTTTCCACTATTCGCTTTTACAAGTAAACTTTCGTTAACACTCGTACTCGTAGCCAATGCTAGTCCGACGGCATGATGATCGGAGATGTGCGTCTCGAGCACATACGATGACGAACCGCACTCATTGCGTCCCGCTCGCACCCATACATGATCCAAACACGACGTCTGAAGTTGCCCGTCCACGATCGCCTCGCGTGTTATCTCTGTGCTCGGTATTACGCACTGTAGGCCGCATTCACACAAGGCGTTTTTGTATTTTGTTGTAATTGGATTAACTACATCATTTAAAATGTCTATGTTTGTGTCACCAACCACAACAATGTTTTCGAGTGCAGGGATTGACCTGACGACTGTCTCTAATTGTTCTATGAACCGTATCTTATTTTTGCTAGGTGGTCTGTATACAGCAATTATATGCGTTATCTCTCTTTCTGATCTAAGCTGGCCGTGCAGCATTTCTAAGGCTTCCGTCTTCACTTTTTGAGCATCAAAGCTAAGTCTTTCCTTTGCGTATATCAATATTCCTCCTCCTCTAGTAGTTTCTCTTGAGTGTATGTGTGTATTATATCCTGATATTTGATAGAATGAAAGTTCTTCCTTCTTGATATTTATCTCACTTAGTATTATTATATCTATATTATATTTGTTTTGTTCCAACAACACTAGTAACTCGTTGAAATGTTTCCGAATTGACCTTATATTCAAATGAAAAATGTGGTGTGATGCTTTATTTAGATCCATGTAGTTACTTAGTGATGTTAAGTCGTAGCATCTTTTAAATGAAACATCAGTAGAGAAATCAGCTGTTCGGTCGAATGGTAGTGTTGAAAAGAAATCACCTAGTGTGTACTCGCTGCGTTAATCGCGTGTATTTATTTACATTCTTCGATCCTTTTTAAGTCTGCTTCCGATCTTATGTTGTAAATCTTTTTTTCTTCACTATTTTTTTTGACAAGAACACTACTATCCTGAACCCAAATGCTACTATACTACTACTGAAAACCTTTTGGTTTTAGTTGGTTTCTTACAATCCATAGCAGTTGACGCTTATACTTAGGTAAATCTTCATTTATGAATATTCTCGAATCGCTGCCATTGGCGTAAACTTTATTATTGGTTATCTTATTTTCCTTCTTCGCTAACATCCAATTGTTGCGAGCACTTTTAGAGCGAAGCTTAACCAGTACGATCTTGGGTCTTGTCTCGCCTGGTTTTTCTCGCCCTACCCTCTGCGCGTCTTCGATATCATTTGGGTTGAGGTCCAGATTTTTAGCTAGTTCACCTACCACCGATTTAATATTTTCTTGATTATGCATCTCTAATCCATGTATTTCAATATTTTTTTCACTTTCTCTTATCTCCAACTCCTGTATTCTTTCTTCCAGAGCTTTATTGCACTTCTCCAGATAGCCATTTTTTTGCTCTAATGACTTGATTTTCTTTTGAGATTCTTCTTTATATTCCATCAAAGATTGGTACATTTCAGAATAGAATTCAACATTGGCAGTAAGGTCGACAATTTTTTTCTCAACACTGTAAAGTACCTCCAGCTTTTTATTTATTTCAGCCAGCACGTTCTCGCCTGATACTTCGCTTGGATTTATTGCCAGTTTTGGGCCTTGTGCTGGCTTCGCTTGTGCGGGGCTGCTTTTTGCTGACTGGCAGTCATCGCAGATTGCCGTTAACAGAAATTTGTTGCTTTGCACACACCTTTTGTGATACACCGCTTCACATGCACCTTTGCACTTCACAATGTCATCCTTGGTCAGAGACACAAAGAGTTTGCACTTTTTGCACTGCACCATTTTGACTTTGTAATAACGATAATACGTTAGATATAAGTAACGTTAACACACGACCGTACGACAAGCGCACGCGCAGCGGTCTGCTTGGCTTGGTCAATGATCACGTTGGTCCATTTATGGTCAATTTAGGTGAGGATGCTATATTTATGCATGACAATGCCCGACCTCATACAGGTAGGATTGTGAATGACTACCTTCAAGAGATGTACATTACTCGTATGGAGTGGCCAGCGCGCAGCCCGGATATCAACCCGATCGAGCATGCTTGGGACGAGCTAGGCAGATGCGTAAAACAACGAAACCCTCCCCCAATCACGCTTCGTGAGCTCAAAATTGCTCTCACAGAGGAATGGGAGAATATTCCCCAAAATCGTATAAGGAACTTGGTGTACAGCATGCCAAACCGCGTAAATGCAGTAATGGAAGCACGAGGAGGCAATACGAAGTATTAAAATTCAAGAAAATCGTAATAAAGTTCAAAAATTTCATGTTTCCTATTTTTGTTTTAAGGAGAGATCAGCAGTTTTTTTCTTTATGTAATTTTGTGTTAATAAAATGTATGGTGACTCATATTTTTTTTACTTTCATTTAAGGAGTATTACATTGTCTATTAAATACAATTTATTGCATTAACCTATCATTTTTAGTTTCCGAGATTTTTAACATTCTTTAAGTGACCCGGATTCATTGCTCTCGAGTGTAATAAACGACTTTCTAATCACGCTTTACGGTAAAACTCAATGTAACGCAATCAAAACTTAACACAAACGGGTTGTATGACATTTGTTGCGCACAGAACGCAGTACGCGTTTTAAGTCGGGTAAATTAATTAAAAGAGTTATTTAGCAGTAATAAGGTCCGAGGTCCTGCGGCGGCGGCGCTCGCGGTGTCACTGGTACGTGCGCTCGGTACGAGGGCGGAACACAAACTGAACCGACCGATTGGTCGTTCAAACGAGGCGCGCGAATGAACTTCGCGCTTCCATTCGAGTGAAGGGTGTAAAGTACTGAACCATGAACGTGTAATGTCGCAGCGGCGGGGCCTCGTTGTCTATTTATTATGAACAGAAAATATAAAATAGTTGACAAAATGTTTTCCATACGTAACAACATTAAAAACTAGTATTTGAAATAAAACTTGTAAAAAAATTGGACCTTTTTGACCTCCAATATCTCCGTAGGTAACTGGTAGGTTTCCAGGTATGGTCTAGACAAATATTTGTGCGGTCGGGGACCCCCGTGTCGTCCCTTGCGTTTATATTATTCTTAGTATTAATAATATTATTCGTTTATTCATTTTACAACATATCGTTACATTTTTAAATATTCCTAATATAAAAACAATATAAATAAAAACATGAAAAAATAGTAGCCCACCAGCGCTGGGAACAGGGTCCGAGCTGCCGGTGGTCAGGGCTCTAGAGAGAAGAACCTCCTAACAATACGTGCCGTGTCTAGAAGTACTGCGCACTGACCTCCTAAGATGTTGGTCGAAGCTCTTGGCTATTAAGCCATGGCCGACACGACTATCGACACAATGACTGCTGTACTCACGTCCCACATGTCGACAACCTCGCGAGCCAGATCTAGATATTTGAATTGTTTATCTTTCTATGCTTTTACGAGGTTCTCTTCATGCGGGACCGTTATATCGACAATCATTGTGCGACGCTCCAATCGATCTATCACCACAAACTCATCTCTCTCGACTCAGGCCTATTGGCAACAACAGTGCTGTCGGTGGTGATAGGTCGAACCCAATACAACGTGATATTAATTAACGAGAACTGGGTCGGGCGCATACTTATACATATGACAACCGTGCCGTCCTTCACATTGTAACGTATTTCCGGTAGTTATTCATCATCATAATTTCGTCCATTTTTGCACAGACAATGATGATGCAACACGATGATGCAATTACTACTCTGAACACCGCTTACGAAAAGAGACAAAATATTATTCTTGCTCGCCACCGCTTGAATACCAGAAAACAACAGTCTGGCGAATCGTTGACGGAGTACTCGAGAGATCTTAGTACGAACGACGATAACTCTCAACCAAACGCATTCAATAGTTATTTGTTATACAAGAGTGCAAAGTTGCTTTTTAACCGCGTGCTCAATTTTGATAACCGAGCAAGCGAAGGATTCTAAAATTAGAATCCTGAGCGTTAGCGAGGGAATCAAAAGAGCACGTGGTGAAAAATCTTTGCACTCGAGTGCAACACGTAACTTTTCATCCCACCTCAGCGAGGAAATTACTAAATGCAAAAAAAAAACATTTACAATCACAAGATACTTTTATTTCAGTTTAGGTGTTAACTACTACATTATGATAGGTAAGTATTACAGAATAATCTTTAAATTATAACAAATAATACTTAGGTACAATTAAGAAAAAAATAAAGTAACGTTGCTACAGTTAGTTAAGTTGAGTGTAATATTTATTTATTTATTAAAACTTTATGCACAAGTAAAAACTGTACAAAGGCGGACTTAATGCCTTGGGCATTTTCTACCTATTTTTTTTCAATTTTTTTAATATCGTACTGTTTCAAATCCTTCTCGCGTGATTGTTGAGGGAGAAAGCTCATTTGCGCATTATTAACAGTTTCAGTCAATTCTGTTGGCGTCAAATAAACTTCTTCGTTCAAAACCACTTATTTTACGTTTTTCACTTGTTTTTAACCTAAGGTTTTAACAATTGACCTGACAAGAAAATGGCGCGCGCAAAGCAAATTATAAAAGTACACCAAGAAGGTTCCGAGTCTGAGTTTTTAACAAATTAAAAAAGGTTGTACCTATGATAAATTCGGCACCATGGAGGTAGAAGTAAATAGGTTTAATGATGCACTGTTTTAGACTTTCACGGTTTTTCACTACACTTAAACAAAAACAAAACCACGGATATCATCCCGTAAGTACTTTAAGGTTTAATGATGTTTTGAATTCACAAACTTAGTGCACACGATGTTCTAAATTCAATTTACTTTATCCTCTAGAGGATAAAAACGACTTTTGCACTCAGATATCGAAGAGCAAAAATACTCTTTCCGAGATGGGGGGATGAAAATAAAATTAAAAAATAGAAAGATGGCGTCTAGAATTGTCATGTTTTAGATACGATATTGTTTTTCGATCTGGTAAACAAAACTTAGTCGCTGACGCACTCTCGCGAGTATGTACGCACATAGACACTGCGACCTCTCACTCCAGACTCGTCGAGCTCCTTCGTTCTCTCTGCCACCCAGGTATCACTCGTTTGGTTCACTGGGTCAGATTGAAAAATTTGCCATACTCGATTGAAGAAGTAAAGAAAATTACGGCAGCATACCCAATCTGTGCCGAAATTAAACCACGTTAAGTTGGTCATCAAGGTCACCTCATAAAAGCAACAGCTCCGTTAGAAAGATTGAACTTAGACTTCAAGCGGCCAATCCCTTCTAACACTCAAAACAAATACATCCTCACGATTATCGATGAATATAGCAGTTTCCCCTTTGCTTATGCCTGTAAAGATATGACCTTTGAAACGGTAATTAGATGTCTGAAAAACCTATTCTCGACGTTCGGCACTCCAGCTTACATTCATTCGAACAGAGGGACCTCATTTTATCTGACGAATTAAGACAATTCTGTCAATTGGCAACGCAGCGCTTTGATGGCGGCAGACTAGGTATATTTCTATGGTCTTTCACTGCGTATTTAAACGAACACTCCAGGTCTACCAGGCGTGCATTTCATATCCATTTTTATAAAGCATAAAACAATCTTGAAAAATTAATAACTTCAAAAGTCAGTCTTAGATGTCTTTTTTTTTTTCGGATGGGAAATAATCAATGACTCCTCCCGCTCTGGGCGGAGCAGGAGGGAGTGTCAGACTTTTACTGACTAAAACCCATCCATGTCCCTTCATCGCCCTTTGTGTTCCGGGGCTACGATATCTCTTTCGAATAGTCCCGCAGCCCCAAATAGCCCCAAGAGTCTTAGATGTCTGCTTTTTCGATTTTCTACGTTTTGACAAGGATCGAGCAAATAATATAGTACTTACACCTGTTTTTTTCAACACTTTTAAGGCGCTGTCAATTGACAACGCAGCGCTACCATGGTGGCAAACACCAGCTCCCTAACTACTAGGAAGGCGCAAGAAAATTGTTTTCTTTATACAAACTGTACTATCCCATGTTTCTTATTTTTAAAATCACTGATTTCTATACAACCATTTATCTCTTACTCATACTTACGCGCGAGCGAAGCCACGGACAAAAGCCAGTATACCATATGTTTGTAACTACACTCAGGTACATGCGACGGACGCAGACCTCGGAGAGAACCGCCTGGTGCGCTACTCGTTCGTGGAGGAGACGAGCGGCGCCTTCGAGCTGGCGGCCGACAGCGGCATCATCACGCTGCGCGCGCCGCTGGACCGCGAGACGCAGGCCGAGCACCGCGTCCTGCTGCGCGCGCACGACGCCGGCCGCCCGCCGCGCTCCGCCACGGCCACGCTGCGCCTCACCGTGGCCGACGTCAACGACAACCCGCCCGAGTTCGAGTTCCACCAGTACCGCGCCGCCGTGCCCGAGCTCGACGCGCCCGGCGCCGAGGTGCTGCGCGTGCGCGCCACGTCGCGCGACGCCGGCGTCAACGCCGACGTGTACTACTCGCTCGTGGGCGGCGACGACCGCGACGACTTCGCCGTGGAGCGCGCCACCGGCGTGCTCACCGTGGCGCGCCCGCTGGACTACGAGCGCCGCCGCGAGTACCTGCTCACGGTGCAGGCCGTGGACGGCGGCACCCCGCCGCTCAGCGACCTGGCCACGCTCAACATCAGCGTGTCGGACGGCAACGACAACGCGCCGCAGTTCTCGCAGGCGTCGTACGGCGCGCGCGTGCGCGAGGACGCGCCGACGGGCGCGCGCGTGCTGCAGCTGGTCGCGGACGACGCCGACTCGGGCGCCAACGGCCGCGTGACGTACTCGATCGCCCGCGGGGACCGCGACGGCCGCTTCGCCATCGACGCCGACACCGGCTACCTGTCGGTCGCGGCGCCGCTGGACAGAGAGACCGCGCCCGCCTATGTGTTGGAAGTGCACGCGCGCGACCATGGCCTTCCCACTCTCGAGGCCTCCGCTCTAGTTAACATCGAAGTGGTCGACGCGAATGATAACCCGCCGCTGTTCGCACAATCTAACTACAGCGCAGTCGTCCAGGAAGATCGCCCGCTTGGACATACTATTCTAAAGTTCGTTGTGGAAGACGCTGACGCTCCGCCCAATGCTGCACCTTATACATTCGATTTTCAGTCTGGCAATGAAATGGGTGCTTTTCGTTTGGAACAGGACGGCTACTTGCGGTCAGCAACTCGCTTTAACCATCGTATCAAAGACCGATACGTGCTGCAAGTTCGCGTGTTCGACAACGGCACGCCACCGCTCTACTCCGATGCGTGGGTGTACATAAGAGTGATAGAAGAATCTCAGTATCCACCGGTAGTGACGCCATTAGAAGTCGTCGTCAACTCTTATTTAGACGAATTCCCGGGTGGCATCATCGGACGAGTGTTCGCTTCTGACCGCGACGCTTATGACACTCTGACATACGCCATTGCTCCCACCGACGGTGCACCTTATCCTCCGACAGACTTGTTTGAAATTGACGTGACTGATGGAACATTAAAAGCTGCGCCTCGCCTAGACGTGGGAGATTACCGCCTCAACATCACTGTCGGTGATGGGAAATTCGTCGGTTTTGCGGTCGTTAAGGTTACCGTCACACTCATATCTGACGAAATGCTCCTGCAAGCGATAGTAGTGCGTTTCCGGGAAGTGACCGATCGCGACTTTATCCTGAGCCATCGCAAAGGCTTCGTCCGAGCCATCGGCGAAGCGACCGACTGCGAACCCGGCGACATCATCATAGTGAGCGTGCAGCCGTCTGGAGAGACGGACGATGCAGACGACGTGGACGACACCGGCCGCGTGCGGCGCCAGGTGGCGCAGGACCTGGACGTGGCCTTCGCCGTGCGCGCGCCCGGCGGCTTCCTGCCCGCCGACGCACTGCGCCGCCGCCTGCACGCGCACCTGGAGCGCTTGGAGGAGCGCACGCGCCTCGTGGTGGAGGAGCTGGTGCGCGCGGCGTGCGGCGGCTGCGTGCACGGCGCGTGCGCCGAGCGAGTGCAGCTGCGTGCGAGTGCCACGCGCGCTGTGGCCTGTGAGGTGTTCGCTCTGGTGGCGCCGCCGCATCGTCTGCGCGGCGCCTGCGCCTGCGCGCCCGGCTACGGCGGCGAGCGCTGCGACCGCGCGCCGCCCGACTGCGCCTCGTGCCGCGCACCGCCCGTGGCGCAGCTGGCGGGCGACGGCTACCTGGTGTACCGGCTGGAGCGCGGCGCGGTGGCCGGCGCGCGCCTGCTGGACGACGAGCTGACGCTGTCGCTGCGCTTCCGCACGCGGCGCGAGCGCGGCACGCTGCTGCAGGCGGCCGGCCGCGTGGACTACGCCGCGCTGGAGGTGGCGGAGGGCTACCTGCAGTTCCGCATGGAGCTGGGTGCGGGCCCGGCGCAAGTGCGCGCAGCCGTGCCCGTGGCGGACGGGCTGTGGCACGAGGCGCGGCTGGAGCGGCGCGGTGCCAGCATGCGCCTCACGGTGGACCGGCGCAGTGCGCAGGCGCAGACGCCGCCGCCTGCCGCCGTGCTGGACGTGCGCGCCGACCGCTTGCTGCTCGGCGCCGCGCTGGAGCGACATGCGCATGCCTTCGCCGCCGAACAGGTACGAACTGTCTGTGATCAATAGCGCTGCCTGGATCGGAACTCATTTTAATTTCGATATGATTAACCGTTTTCGATTTCACAGGTGACATACGGCTTTCACGGCTGCATATCGGACGTGAAACTAGGGGGTGCGGTCCTACCGTTAGAGGAAGGCGGCACCTCGAGCGACGGCCGCGCTCAGCTCGTGCGGCGCGTGCGCGTGCGCGTGGGCAGCGCGTGCGAGGCGCTGCCGCCGCCCACGCCGTGCGCTTCGTACCCGTGCCTCAACGGCGGTACGTGCCGCGACGTGGCCGACCTGTTGGAGGACGCGGCCGGCGCCTCAGAGGGCTACGCGTGCACGTGCCACGCACGCTTCTCGGGCCGGCGCTGCGAGCTGGACAGCGACCCGTGCGCGTCCGCGCCGTGCCTGCACGGCGGCTCGTGCGCAGCGGACGCGCGCGGCTTCCGCTGCGCGTGCGCGGCCGGGCTGTCGGGCGAGCGCTGCGAGCGCGGGCGCTGGTGCGCGGGCGAGGTGTGCGCGCACGGCGGCGCGTGCGAGGAGGGCGAGTGGGGCCCGTCGTGTCGCTGCCGCGGCTACTACGGGCCGCGCTGCCAGTACGACGTGGACGAGTGCGCCGGCGAGCCCTGCCTCAACGGCGCCACTTGCGTCAACGAGCCCGGCTCCTTCCGCTGCCTCTGTCCACCAGACAAGACAGGTGCCTTTCGATTGCCAGTTTAAGTGTAGTGTGTAGTGATCAATAAATAATTCATGTCGGGGTGCTGCGGCTGGCAGGAAAGTTAAGGGAACTTTTAGTTACTTTTTAATTTATTTTGTATATTATCTTACGTATTTTAACAAAAAACCGGCCAAGTGCGAGTCGAACTCACGCACGAAGGGTTTCGTACCATTATCTACAACATTAAACAAAACGGCATAAAAATCACGTTTGTTGTTTGTTGTAAGAGGGTCTCCTCTTAAATATTTATCTTATTCTGTTATTAGTTATAGCGGCAACCGAAATACATCATCTGTTAGGGTTTCCTCGTCGTTGACAGATACCCCGTTAGTTGTTGTAGGAAGGTAGTTAGTTCACACCAAACCACTGTTATGTTCAATAGTTTAAGTTACGTTTGTTTAGTTATCTGAGCCGCACTTGATGCAATGTTATTATTGATCGACCCGCTTGTGGCTGAGTTTTAGTGACGACTGAATTTATGTTATAAATAATTAATAAAGTACGTTTATAGTAATTCATTACGTGCGCAGAAACGTACTTTTGCTGTATGAGCATTATTGGCTCGTACATCATCTGTCTAGCTATCAAGGTTCATGAGATACAGCCTGGTGCCAGACAGACCGACAGTGGAGTCTTAGTAATAGTGTGTTTTCATCGTATAGGCATGAACTGCGGCAACCCGCTGTACTCGGACGCGGTGGTGTCGGGCGGCGCGGGCGCGGGCCCGGCGCGCGCGCTGCGCTCGGCGTGGCGCTGGGCGTGCGAGGCGCGCTGGCCGCTGGCGGCGGCGGGCGCGGCGCTGGCGCTGCTGCTGGCGGCCGCGCTGGCGCTGGCGCTGCGCCGGCGCCGCGCGCGCCCGCCGCCCGCCCGGCCGCTGCACGGCGCCGACAAGCTGGCGCCGCGCTGCAAGCTGTCCAACCTGGACGCCGTGCGCGAGCGGCCCGCGTCCTGCGCGGAGCCGCCGCCGCTCAACAACGTGGACACGCTGCGCTCGTACGGCTCGGCCGGCGACGAGCTCGAGGGCATCCCGCCCGACTACCGCCGCAACCTCAACATCGACGTCGTCGACCGCAAGCCCTGGTCCGAGCAGATGCATCTCCAGACCTTCGTCGACAACAAGATATACAACGGTGAGGTGCTCCGCTGACTTGGGAGCTCAGCTCCTCGTTTAACCATCGACTCTTTTTACACGACTGCCCAAAAATAGAGTGCGTAGTATTGTTAGAATCCTTGTGTTACCCCGGGTAACGTAGGCTAGTGAAAAATAAAAATTAAAGGGCCCATCATGAGGATTTTCAAATGGTATATTATAATTACCATAGTTTATTTAAACAAATGTGTTATCTATACAAGATACGCGTGGATGACTAGGTAGGTTTGTGAACTTTAAAGTACTTAATAAATTTAGACCAAAATAAGTAAAATGCGAAATTCTCCATCTTATTATAATCGTAACTAAAAAGTGTAAAATAAAAAATAATAATTTAAAAAATTAAAAAAACCCGACTGCGTAAAATAAACTTAAATAAAAACTGTAAAGATAAAAACATTCGTTAAATAATCTAGTCTTATAGACTGATCTAAGACTAGATTATTTAACGAAAAAAATGTAATGAGCTTCTGAAAGCTCATTAATTTTTTTTAAGAACAATCTAAACATCCTAGAACTATTTTATTTTTAAATAACAAATCACAATATCAACACAATTACAAAAAAACCGTTAAACACAGAAATAATTTAAAAACTACAG
Organism: Xestia rhomboidea; assembly: GCA_963853795.1. NCBI lineage: Eukaryota > Metazoa > Arthropoda > Insecta > Lepidoptera > Noctuidae > Xestia > Xestia rhomboidea. The sequence goes on from OY970766.1 coordinate 21,115,470, forward strand.
TTCGCACTCAACGTCCGTCGCATCCGAACTTCCGAGCAAAAAGTGAACGCGCTTCGAAATGGCATCTCGCAGTTCAACCTGAGACGTTGTCGTCTGCTTAACCGGACTTTCCTGTGGGTCCTAGCGAACGGCTTTGAGGATGTGGGCGGAGTTACATATTTTCCCCGCACTCCCTCGTTACATTTTTACGCGCGCAGTGTGACTCGCGCTCTTCGCAGGAGGCCGCGCCATCGTGCTGTTAGCCCATTTTGCTTAAAGTGCGCTGGTTTTCCACGTAGGAAGTTTTCCTTCACTATTTGATAGAACTAACTCTGCGCACATAACTTTATTTAGCGTGAAATGCTCTCAAAAGTAAATAAATTGTAAGATTATAGATTGTATTGCTATTCCATCGTTGTTATAATGTAGCTACCTCCTAGATATGCATTAGATTCGTTGGTTCGTGGTCCGAACACTTTTAATTGTTTGTTTGCATTGAATAGACTCCAAAACGACTGAACCAATTTGAAATATGTTTTAATTGTTGGGAAGCTACACTATGCCCGGGTGACATAGGCTATATAATATTTTCAAAAAATTTGGGATCCATTTTTTTTTTATTTTCCTTTTATTTTATTTTTACACCTTGGGTTACATTATTGAATGTAACCCAAGGTGTAAAAAAAATACCTAAAATATTCTTTACATCGCGTGCGCTGCGAAAAGTATTGATGAATGAATAAAATAATGTACCACGACTTTGCAGAACACATCATTATTTACAGAAAGTTTCGCGATAGCATATGTCTAACTATTATAGTTATGCGAGGAGTGTGATACGTGATTTCGAAAAGTGAAACACCAAGGATCACGTCCCCGTAAGTTCACGAATACGAAACACTTAACAACGAACGCACGCTACTACGAAAAACCATACGCCGCAGCCATGGGATCTCGAATAACTAAACCTCGAAAAGTCATTGTAAAAAGTCTTTATTTATTTAACAACAAACCAAGTCAAACATTAACAGTCAACCAAAACAAACAATATTGGAGAAAAAAAAAACATTTATGTCATATTTTATTGATTTGAGGTTGAAATATGATAAATTAAATGAAAGGAAAACCATGAATAAAAGTTATATAGCTTTTTGAATTTATAACTGTTCTTTAGATTTCATGTTTTTCCCTTCATTTAATTGATCATGTTTGTTAGAGAGATTTGATCCATATGATTGCCCCTATCGATTGATGTACAGTTATTTTTTTTCAACTTTATTTGGTTTGCTTCCCGAGTGTGGCAAGCTAATTTTCGAAAATCTGTGAATGCAAGTTGTTTCTTTTAAAAATAAAGGAATGTTTCCTTTGGGTAAAATTCGCCATCTCCAGTATTTCGAGTACTTTCCTTCCTGGTTGCATTCAAAAATTCCAACCTGTATAAATAAAATGGTAAACTGATTGACTGGGCGGTATATCAACACACAGCCCAAACCGCTGGTCCTAGAGACATTAAACTTGGAGGGTGTATTCTAGGGGTGGATATTTATTTTATTTATTTATTTAATTATGGCACTCCAACGACTTATTCACTAATATATTCTTTGGGGTAATGTAACAATTATACTTAAAATTTAGAGTGAATGTGTCACTTACAGGTGTGCACAGCACTTACATGTTATGCATTTCAAGTTACTTATTACTTTTACAAACAGTACTTAAAGGCAAAAAAAATACAAAACCACATGAAAACAAAATTGTGACACTAAAAATAAAGAAAGGATATAGCTAAATCTGTTTTGTTGTTCTAACTAAAGAATGACACAGTCAATGACAGATAATTAAGAAATTAATAATATTATGTAAGCAATGTTAACAGAATTAATTAACAGCGGCCACTGTGGGTCAGAAACAATTCTTTGCGAAATTGCAATAGTTTGTTGGCGAAGATGTCAATGCTATTGGAACGTGTTTGGAGCTCATTGTACGTTCTCATCAAACTGTTCATTGGTGCCGAATGTCCGAGGTTAGTTCTTGTTGGGCATGGAGTGAACACATCTAAGATGCGTTCAGATCTGGGTGTACTATGGCGAGGGACAGATATATTTATTTCGACGAGAAGCTTCGGAACTTGTATAGATCCATTGATGATTTTGTGAAGCAAAATCAGGTCGTTAGTATGTCTTCACTGTTTTAAAGTTATCATTTTGAAATGACTTTTAGTCTTTGGGAATAATCAGCGTCCAGAGGACAGCTATTAGATTTGTACCGCAGATAGCGTGTTAAGCTTTTTTGGACCCGTTCTATGCGATTCACATGTGAACCATAAATTGGATTCCAAACAGGTGACGCGTATTCCAGAACAGTACGTACAAGTGAATTATAGAGTACTGTTAAGGTTTGGACAGTTTTGAAGTCATAACAAATTCTTTTTATGAATCCCAGTGTTTTAGTAGCCCTAGAAACAATAGAGTCAATGTGAGGTATGAACGTTAAGCTTACTGTCAAGGAGAACACCTAAGTCTCGGATTTTGTCAACTTTTTGAAGTACTTTTCCGTTAAGCAAGTATGAAGAAATAAGCGTAAAGCGTTTTTTTTGTGAATGTTATATGGTAACACTTATCAGCATTAAGAAACATGTGATTTTTAGTACACCAACTATGTACAGAGTTGAGTTCTTCCTAGAGTAGGGCAATGTCTGTACTTGAGTCAATGACCCGGTATAGTTTTAAGTCATCTGCGAAGATGGAACAGGTACTGTGTTTGATAATGTTTGCTATATCGTTGACAAATATGATAAACAGTATTGGGCCCAGATGGGAACCTTGGGGGACTCCGGATGTTGAAGAATAAGGTAGAGACTGATGACCCTTAACTACAACTCTCTGTTTTCTGTCGGTCAGATAAGATTTAAACCACAGCCAAAGTTGAACAAATATGCCAAGGTTTGACAGCTTTTGCAGCAATATTTTGTGGTCTACTTTGTCGAATGCACTGCTAAAATCGGTGTAAATAGAGTCTACTTGCTTACGTGAGTTTTAATAGAGTGGTTGAATATTATTTTGAGTGGACGAGATAGACTGACTGCACATCTTTTGACAAATATAGGTGGTAGACCGTCTGGACTTGCACCTTTGCATACGTCAAGCTTTCTTAGTGCTCTGATTACGTCTTTTTCCGAGAAAACAACGCTTCCCAACGTATTGCAAGAGTAGATCTGCGCATCATCGGAACGATGTTCAGAGTCTATGGCACCCGATGGAGTAAATGTGGACGAAAAGTGACGCGCAAAAAGATCGCAGACGCCGTCACCTGAAGTGGCTACGTCAGTGCCCAACTTCAATTCCGATGGCATTTCACTTGAGCCTGATTTTCTTGCTTTGACGAAGGACCAGAAAAGTTTGGGATAATGGGTTATGCCCTCCTCCATTTTCTTAGAGAAGTTATCATAGCTACTTTTGATAACTTGATTAGCTCTCTGGCTCAATAATTTAAATTCGTACTCGTCACGGGGTTTTTATACTTTTTGTAACGTCTTCTGAGTTTTTCCTTTTCGTTCAGAATGCTTATAAGACTTTTAGGGAACCATATGGGGTATTTATTGCATTTTATTTTGGATTTTGGCACAAATGAACCTATGATGTTGTCCAATATCTTGTAGAGCTCTTCTACCATAGCATTGGCATCCTGACACTGGGCAAAGTTTCCAAACCAATTAACCTGATTTATTTTCTCGTTAATTATTAGGTAGTTTGCTTTGCGGAAGTTAAATTTTGCAGAGAGCTTGCACTTTAGAAATGTAGGCGATACACTAGTAATCTCAATACACAAGGGGGGATGGTAAGGGTCTATTGTTGACAATGGTTCAGTACATTCGTGGACAAGTACACCATGAAAGTTAGATAATATTAGGTCTTAAGATTTACATTGGTGTTTTTTTACGTGATTTAACTGTTGTAAGCTATTAAGAGATAAACAATCTACAAGGGAATAGCCTAACGAGTTATTATAATTACTTGCGGACATACTTGCTGACTGGGGGTTAGTGTTATCCAGCTCCCACTTGATGAATCCCAGGTTAAAGTCTCCAACTATGAGTGTAAGGCTACCCGTTGAATCTATTACAGAGGTGACCTTATCCAAGAACGTGTTCAGTGTTTGTAGTTGTACAGGTGGAGGCAAGTATACTGCACAGATGTTCAAGTATTGCGTCCTTTTTCCTACCGTAGTCATAAGTCTCAGCCACAAATTTTCAGAGTCAGTTTCCCATTTTACCATGCGAATACTACCGATTGTCTTCAATACAGCGATTAGCACGCCTCCACCCTTTTTTTGTCCCAGAAGAGTTGAAGATCTATCTCTACGATATATTGTGTATCTAGAGTCCAATATTTCACCGTCATTTATTGCGTCGTCGAGCCAAGTTTCTGTGGCAATAATAACGTCATATTGATGGCGTTGTACTGCGAGCATAATGTTTCTCAGTTTGGTTCTTATTCCTCTGAAATTTTGGTAGTAGATCTTGAATGGGAATTTTGAAATCAAAGGTAATGTGTCATATGTTTCTTAGTAAAGCCATGTGTTTGTTGAAGCAGTTCGACAGCTTCTAGGCTCCGCACTTGTTTGGCTTGTATCCCATCAGCTTTTCTAACAAGGATTCGCCCGTCACGGACCCATACGTACTTGTATTCTTTGACACGGGCAGCTTTCCTAGTAGCTGCGTGAATCTGTTTATTCAGTGGTGACAGGTGTTCGGACACAAATATTGTTTTTTTTGCGCCACCATATCCTAAGAGATGGGAGTTCAGCTTGTTGTCCGGATGTATTTTATTATAATTCATAACGGACGCTAAGATTTCATCACGAGTTGTTGTACTATTCATCTTTACAATTATTGCCCTTGGGGAAGTGCTTTGCGGGTCTAGTTTCCTGACACGAACGGCGGATATAATGCAGTTCTCTTTTAGTGTGCTTGAAACGGCCTTTCCTAGCTGCACCACAGTACTGATCAAATTCTCGGATTTATTTTCAGGCACGCCGTTGATTTCAATATTCTGTTGACGAGTGTTTTGTTCCAGAAGGTTAACTCTAATGGCCAAGTCTGACACAGTATGCTTAAGAAGCTCATTTTCTATTATAACGCGTTGGTTGGCCTCTTTATAGTCCTGCAGTTCATTTTTTACCTGATCGAACTCGTCACTCATAAATTGAACCGAATCTTCGAGTTTGCGGATGAGCGACATGGCCTCCTTTAAATCTCCTAGTTCCTCCGCAATAGAAGATTTTATGGATTTTGAAATCTCAGTTGACATTAGATCTCTTATTTCTCGGCGAATAGTCTGCAGAAATTCCTCTAAGAAAGGATATATAGGATAACCACTAAGAAAGGATTTTTGATAATTTTACCCCTAAAGTTGTGAAACGGAGCTCCAAGGTTTGTATAGGGAAACAATATTAGTTAGACTATTTTATTCGAAACTTTACAGGAGTACTCCTATTTATAAATGAGTAGTAATGGGTTTCAGGTTTATTCAGAATTCAACCCCTAAGAGGGAGAAATAAGTAATTTATTGTGATGATTGTGATAACGATGATGATGATTGTGATAATGATGATGGTGATTATGATGATAATGATTGTGATAATGATGACGATGATTGTGTGTGTGTGTGATGATTCGTGATGGTGATTGTGATAGTGATGGTGATTGTGATAGTGATGGTGATTGTGATAGTGATGGTGATTGTGATAATGATGGTTTTTGATTTTTGATTACACACGGTAGGTACACGAAAAACAAATAAACTTCACAATAAAAATCACTGAATTAGTCTTATAGCAAGTGTACAAGCGCGCAAAATAAAAAAATATAGTGCGGTCGGGGGACCCCCGTAAGGAACGTAGTTCCCCAAAAAGCACGAAATCAACACCCATGAAGAAAAAACCGAAAATTTTCATCGGCGCCATCTTGGATTATCATTTTGATCCATTTGAACTACACCCTTAGAGATTAAACCGAATTTTTACTTTTTTTTTATCGATTTATACAGTATGTTAGGTTAAACGAGGGACGAGGGACGAGGGGTTGAGAGAAGGTATTCAGTATTCGATTCTCGTCCCAAATATGTAAAAAAAATATAACCTTAATTTGTGACGTAATTGTCCAATAAAATACACTATTCATGGACACTGAGCGCGCGCAAGAAGTGAACTTGTAAACAGCAAAATAATCACGCGGCAAAACACGCGCCGATTCTGCCGAAAAAGAAGCTCTTGCGCAAACCCCGCCCCTTTCCTTTGTGTTGTCCCCGATGTACCGACAGGGCACACTCCCGCGCCACCCCGCGCTGACCCCAGCCAGTCTAGGCGCGCGCGCCGCTAACTCCGCATGTGCGCTTCCGGGTATCGCGTAAACAACCCCGGTTACTTCGCGATAAGTGTGCGTGTTCTCGAATAACCAAAAATGACGTCTTATCAATATTCCAGTGAAGAATATTGGGAAGTGGTTCGTGCCTACTTGTTATCTAATGAAAGTGTGCGAGGAGCTATTGATTTGTACTGAGAGATGTTTCCCAACCGCCAGTTTCCGTCGTATAAACTTATGCTAGGTATCATCAACCAACGACTGCGAACATTCGGTCAGTACCTAGTAGCAGTAGCTAGATATTTTTGCCTGTCGTAAGCCAGGTTAGTATTAAAGGGAAAATGGATTATACCCAAAAGTCATTGACCCGCGCACATGTTCTGCGTTAGGCGCAAGGGTGTATACACGTTGCGAGACTTTTGCGAAATTTTTGGTATGGTTCTATCTGTTTTTTATCAGTGTTTTTTTTTTGTTCATATTTTTATTAGTATCATGTAAGCATGCACTATTGCGGGTTTGAATATGTCCCTCGTTTAAACTAACACACTGTATTCTTTTTTTATCGAGCCTACTACACAAGTACCCACCCACACACACACACACACACACACACACACACACACACACACACACACAGCATTCAGCATTTCGTTACGTAACGCGTGACGCGTGACGTATTCTACTAATTATCACTCCCCGCACCGCGCTATGGAACTAGGTTCCATTTACTTACAAAATGACTGTCTGACTATTACTACTTAGTAGAACTAAAATAAAAAACGAATACTAGATAGTCCATGTGAAAATCGGGGCATTATAATGCGAGCGAGCAGAGCAGCACAACCTCCACGTCCGACAGTCCGAGCTACACTGCAGCCCGTCGCCCGCCCGCGCACGGACCTAAATCATCTTGCTTGGAGGGTTGTATTGATGATTTCAATGATTATAATTCTATAAGTACACTGTTACAACGTGTTACAGCCGCGAATCATATTTTAATCAACATACAACCTGACACTGACCTGCAAATTGCAAAAAACGTAAGAAAATTTGAATTTTGCGGGCTACCCTGGAGCATCCACCTTAAGTGTAAGGCCTCCAGCCAGGGCAAAAAACTTACAAACTAAGCGACTACACGCTAAGGGCACACCCTGCGGGATACGGGCCTCGGCTTAGGGCGTCGCTGGGAGAGGACAGCAAGGGGACACGCTGGATCGGAGTGGAAAGTGAACGCGCGCCGAGAGCGCACCGTTTATACTCTGTCGCCCCCTCCATTCGCTGCGTCACCACGATTGTGCGAATATCCCTGCCCTTTCGGCCGATGAATTCTCTAAGACTAGATTAAAATCATTACATTCAATATGGGTCTCGACTGTTGCAGTCAATATTCCGTATTAGAATTCATTATTGAACTTGTTTTTATCTTTTCAGTTTTTATTTAAGGTATAAGTTATTTTACGCAGTCGGGTTTTTTCATTTTTTTTTCATTGTGTTTATTTTTGAGCCGCAAGCAGAAGGCGAAGGCCCCGCAGCTAGCTTCATAAAAAATATTTTCTTAAAATTTCTAAACTGTTTGTTTTAGATCTAAAAGGATGTAAGCCCCGAATACGTGCCAGATCGCCGGGATGCGCCCGACGAGCAGTGGGCGCGGCGGGGGCGGCGGGGGCGGTGGGGGCCGCGGGGGCGGCGGGCGCGGTGGAGCCGCACCTGGTGGGCGGCTACCACTGGGACTGCTCGGACTGGTGCGGCGGCGGCGGCGCGCTGCCCGGCATCAGCGAGGTGGCGGGCTCCGAGCGGCCCGACTCGTCCTCGGCCGCGTCGCCGGCCGCCAGCCCCGCGCCGCGTCGCCGTCGCCCGCGCGCCGCGCTGCCGCACGAGGACGAGGCGCCCGACGCGGCCGTCACCGACGGTGAGTGCGAGCGAGGGCCGGCGTGTCCCGTGCACCCGGCGCAAGCTGACGACCGTTCTTTCCTTTGTTGCAGCTTCGTCTTACCTGCTGCACACCGACGAGTACGGGGTTCGCGCCGATGACGACTCGGAGCCGTTCCGGGCGCGCACGCTGCGCGAGCCGGACGCCGCCAGTCTTATAACGATGCTGGGTGAGAGTTCGCACCGCGCCTCGTCCGCGCCTCTTTCGCGCTCCGGCGGGGTTTGATTTCCTCCGTTATGTGTTCACAGAGGAACGCAACTCGCTGCTGGGCGCGGACGACGACGGCTCGGGCAGCGAGCTGTCGGCCAACCTGTGCGAGATCGAGGAGTCGGACACGGAGCCGGAGCCGGCGCCGGGCGCGCGCCACACGGACGTGTGACGCCGGTGTCGCGCGCACTCGCGCGGCTGTGCGCGCGGACTCTAACACGCGCGTGCGTGCTGAACACTACTTACGCTACATTATTGCAGTGTGCAGAAGGCTGAAGTACCTTGTAGTATAGTATGATAGAAAGATTGAATGATATATCATTGGAACTTTTACCGTTAAAAGGTCGCCGTCGTACGGATATGAATAGTGAGTTTTATTGTAAAAATGTCAATGGTGACATTCATAGTAAAGCTAAAGCAGTGATTGATGCGCGATAGGTAAAAGTTGGTTGTGATTTCGGGACTCTATATAGAACTGTTATGGATCAAACTACTGATAGAGATCCCCAGTTGCTGCTTGTGACTGCAAAATTTGAAACGATTACGAATAAGAAAGAAAAAACTAAATTTATTATTATTCCATAGTTGGTCCATAATGGAACTATGTAATTATAATAATGATAATTATTGGAAAATAGATAAATTAAAACAAAACAATTTAAATGCACGAGAATGTAATTTGTATATAACTTTCAGTGAACGTGCGAGTTCCTTGTTCCACGAGTGGTAGGAACAGAGGACATATTACGATATATAAGACTTGTACATAGTATTAGTAAATAATTACGAATTAGATAGATCATGTTGTAAATATCTGAAAGAAAGTGATAAACGTTTATTTGTGTAACTTATCTTTTCCATGATGAAATTCCGATGTACGCCGGGAACAATAACATAAGTACATTCTTTATGAAAGAAGGACGCACACCTGGTTATATAGGGCGACACCGTGACACGCATAAGGCCGCGTTCCCACTTTGTCGTGACGACAGATAATCGTGTAGCTTTAAGTGTTTTGGCTTGTGTATTTAAATGGAGGTGTTCACATATAGGACGACGCGATTACTGGTCGTCCACGACTTTTGCCAAATAAAAACCAACGATAAATTAATCGTCACGACATAGTGGGAACGCGGCCTAAGACTGACAGGCATGACACTAAAGGTCACTCGCTACTTCGGAAGTCATTTCTACCATACACCGTAACATAACTGGTACTACGAGTGTGTGTAACGCTACCCTGCTTCATGTGGCTGTTCAATTTATTTCATTTACAGATATGAACAACAACAATCCGCATGATAATAATTTTGTATGGTACAGCTCCATTTTTTTGTGTAATTTGCGTAATATACTATCTGTATTACTACTATCGTATTCTTATTGGAAATCGCGAGTACGTGGACTGCGCGAGTTAAACGCCGCGGCCCGTCGCGGCGGTATATTAATGAAATGGTGCTCCAATTGTAGTTTCATATCATACTTTAAACTGTGCATTTAAATGTCGAGTAAGTAGCCGACGCGTTCTCCTCCTAGATTAGTCTAAAATAAGGGATCTATTTTTATATGTACACAAAGAGTCGCGGAAGATCCGCCGTCTGTGACGACGCCGCGCGCCCGGCCGGGCAGCGCGCGCCCGCGCGTTTGATTTCACGAGCGAACGCGCGCCGCTCAGTTCTGGCTTATCTGTATCTTTTTTTTATAAAGAAAGATTTATAAAATAAATGTAATTTATTGAATCGTTGTGTAAATTTTGACACGACCAATAAAGACTAACTGAAAGAAGCATGAAGTTTTAATTTTTAACCGACTTCAAAAAAGGAGGAGGTTAAATGTTCGTGTGTATTGTATTTTTTTCTTTTTTTTTATGTATGTTACACGATTTCTCCCCCATAAAATTGTGGACCGATTCTCAAAATTCTTTTTGTATTTGAAAGAGTATACTCCTGAGGTGGTCCCATTAAACTTCGGAGATATACAATGGAACTCTTCAAAAATAGATGGCAAATCTGTCGTCATTGCTGCAAACGCTTGGTTGTTTATTGTTTATACATAATGACGTAACATCACGCTTGAATGCTCTGGGGGGTAAGCTTTCTTTTTGTTTTTTTTTTTGAAGTCGGTTTTATTTTTTGCAAAAAAGTTTTTATACATTTATTTATTTATTTACACATACAAATATCCTTACAGGCTATACCCAATGCGATATTGTATCACACTTAAAATTAAAAAAAAAAAACATAGTTCAACTGTTTTTGACAAAGCAAATTCTATAGGTGAATGATTAATATATATATATTTATATATATTAATCATTAAGAGAAATTCCAGAGGCCCTAGATTCGTTCCTTGGCTTACCCCAGATCTAGTAAAATATGCATTCGATTGATATCCTGCATAGTCAACATACTGTTGTCTGTTACTCATAATTATCATAATTAACTTTATATATTTTGTTATATGTATGTATATATTATATACATACATATAGTATTTATTCTTATGTTTTAGATATAAATTTTTCTAGTCTTTTTTTTCTGTTATTGCACCTACTGTGTATTATCTCTGCATCACCCTAAGGTAGACTGGTAGAAAATGCCCAAGGCATTAAGTCCGCCTTTGTACAGTTTTTACTTGTGCATAAAGTTTTAATAAAAAATAAATAAATAAATAATTATAGCTAGCAAAAACTTAAGTAAATGCGGGGTGAAACCGACCCCTGCTAACTTTTTCAGTAACACGTCATTATCGACTAAATCAAACGCTTTTTAAAGTCGAAACATGCAGCATCGTCGGCTTGTCCCCCACTATCTACTATCGGCACCACCGCCATGTAGCCGAGTAAATTACTGGTAGTATTACTAGTCGGCCTAAATCCATGCTGCGCGTCTATGAGTTGCGAGCTAACTTGCTGGAAAAGGCTCCTATGAATAACAGATTCTAATACTTTACCATTGTTGACAATACTGCAACCGGTCTGTATTCTTCAACTTTAGTTCCCGAACCTCCCTTCGGTACCGGTATGACTCGATCTTCCATATCTCGGGAAACACAGCTGATTAAAGGCAAAGACAGTAGATGTGCAATAGCGGTCTCGCTAATCCCATTCGACAGTCCCTAAAAATATACGGCGGAATACAATCAGGCCCTGGCGATTTTTTCGGCTTAAGTTTCTGAATGGCGCGTACCACGTCATTCATCTCCAAGCTGTCAAGATGAACCCACCCTGCTCCGTTCTGACTGCCCGCTTCCACTATCGCCGCATCCACATCTAATCGGTTTATCTACATTGTACACTGAGTAAAAATATTCTTGAACCGCTTGTTCACATGTCAAGGCTTGTCCGTTCTTTAAAATTTTTTGGCTGCTAGTGTTACCTCTTTTAGAATTAACATAAACCCAAAAAGATTTAGGGTCGCTCGACATTATATTTTGCATACGTTGGCGATATTGTTCCTGTGCTACTAAAATCTATCCTTTTACTAGGGTCCTACACTGGGCAAACATTTCCTAATCATTCCCCAAGCCACTACTTTTATATTTTTTATGAAGCGCAGTTTTGAGTTTTATGTCGCGAATTATCTCACCCGTATACCACTCGGGGTAAATGTACCTCGAGCGTACACGACTTCGCTTTTTTTGGGAACACAGTCATCTATAATTGAATAAATCGTGTCATAAAAATACTTTAAACTCATATCTAAATCTAAGTTACTTATATTACGGAGTCGATGGACGCGATCCTTGAATTGAATAGGAAAAAATCGGCTTTATAAAAATTCCAACTGACATAATAATTATTGTGTGCGCGCTTCCGATGCCAATGTGCTCTTTGGCTCTAAGTAGGTATTTGCACGTAAACCCGGGCTGACGGACACCTCCAGCGGCGGGTGACAAGCGTCCACCGGTACGAGCGGTGCCTCCGCCGTGCGTACACTCACACACTCCCCCTCCTCAAATGTACTCAATACTAAGTCCAAACAGCGATCATTGCAATTAGTAACTCTGTTGCTCTGGGTAAACCCACAATATGTCAAAAGAAACTCATAATATGAATGAATGGTTGTAGTACACGAATATAAATTAAAATCCCCTATCACTACCACTTCACGATAATTATTACAATATTGTTCAATGATTCTAAATAACAACCCATATTCATTCTCACTACTATTTGGTGGGATATAAACAACGGATATAAACAACAATGGTCTACGAAACCAAACCCATTCACAGAACTCAACATTTATTGGCCAATTCTCAGGTTGACATAATATGTCATATTTACTCTCCGGTACTCGGTACTCCAATCATAAAAGTTGCATAGTCCCTTTACGTTTTAGCTCTTGTCCCATTCCTCAACACTTATGTAGCGGCAGCTCGATATAGTTTGAAAAACGGTATTCTAAGGCTGCATTTCCACCAGAGATGAAAAACGAGGCGTAGCGAGGGATGTGTGTGGAACTATCCAATCACATAGCTAGAATACCTCAAGCTGTGAAAAAGAAGCGATATTAATGGTTAGTTTGACACACATATCTCACATCCTCGCTCATCTCTGGTGAAAACGGGCAGTCTAAGAGTCCCTGGAAGCAGCTTCACGACCAGTGGTAGCGTTTTTGTGGGGGAATTCTGAATATACATAAGTACTTTAAAGGTAGAGGTAGAAAAGCCAAAAGCGATCTTCAAGTTCGTGTTTTGGTTGGTTTTAATTTTTGTGAAAAAGTTTTCCCTTTTGTGTGAACAAAAATCATGGAACTCGCATCATCGTTCGTTTGTCTCGCTAAAACTTGAGAACGGCTGGGCCGATTTAGCTGATTTTGTTTATGAAATGTTTGTTGTAGTCCAGGGAAGGTTTAAACGGTGAGAAAATATGGAAAAATTGCGAGGATATTATAAGAGAGAAAATATGGAAAAAACAACAATTATTAAAACAATTCTATTATTAATTAACAAAAATAACAATTATTAATTATATAATAATTTAAGTACCATATTTTCCCTACCACCAAACAGATTGACGAATACAATAGCAAGATGACTACCATGAATACGGAACACAATTGAATCCATACAATTCGTTCCGTCGATCTTTCTTCTTTATCGTGTGGTGGGTATATACTTACGTATAAATTGACAAAACGGTACAAACAGCGTGAGAGCGTTTAACAAAGTTAAGTAATAAAAATTCTGACCGGATACGAATATCAATACCTACAGGGTGTAAACTACCTCATCACGAAGCCTACGTCAAACTAAGTAACTTTACGCAAAAATTATTGCTGGGAAACGACTTTTTTTCTTTTGGTGACAAGTCATGTTTTGTGGTAGAACTCAATGTAACGCACTCAAAACATTGTGCTGATGGATGGATTGAATAGTACGGAGGTCGCGGAGGTATTTAAAGTAAAAATCTTACATTAAAAACATGTATTAAAAAAAAAGTAAAAAAAAAAACCGACTTCAAAAAAGTGAAAAATAACTATAGCTTCAGAAGTCGGTGACTTCTGTGTGTTTGGAGTCTGGTGACTCCCGGAGTGGCAGGGCCCCCCTGTGACACAGAAGGAGTCTCGTCTCCGAAGGAGATTCTCCTCGTCGAATCAAGCGAAGGCCCCGCTTTCTCCGCCGATCGCGGTGAGCCACTAGAGCCTTGGGCCCTCACGGTGCCGGATGGGGTGCGAAACATATTAAAAATTTGGGAGCAGGTAGGTAGTACTGTCAGAACAGACCCCTGTAAAGAGGGAGACGGAACCGCAATTTCAGTAAAAATATTATTTGCCAAAATCCCACGTCTACTTTCTTCCTTTAGGCCAGAAGGTGGGTGGAAGGTCAATTTTTTTTCGAGCGAGGTGTCCAGAGACGGGTCTCCGCGCGGACTTAGTGGTTTATGGTTTAGTTTTTTAACCAAAAAAATTTGAATTTAACCCCACAGCCTGGAGACCGGGACACGGATCGCTAACCAGGATTCAGGGATGAAGGGTGGACGGTGAGCTATGGGCTAGCTTGCCGTCCGTCCGTCTCATGACGGCAGGCCGTGTCGACGGCGCGTTCGTGTTCCACGCGCGCCTCAAAGAGAGTCAGCAATAGGGAAGGGGTCCGCAAGGGCCGAAGCCTGCCGGGGCTGCAGGACTATTCGAAAGAGATACCGTGGCCCCGGAACACAAAGGGCGATGAAGGAACATGGATGGGTTTTAGTCAAAGTCTGACACTCCCTCCTGCTCCGCCCAGAGCGGGAGGAGTCATTTGATGATTTCCCACCCGAAAAAAGAAAAAAAAAATGGATGAAGGGTCACCACTATTGTAACTGTAAGCTAACGTTATTTTTGCAAAAAAATTTGGAAAAACAATTAATTTTGAGGATTTGCTGTGAAAACTCAAAAAAATCCCGAGTGTTAGTAGGCATAAAGTCCAGATGCGCGTGTAAGTGCGTGCGATACGGTCAGAACGTAGGCGAAGGCCTAGTTTAGTCTAAAAACGCTGAAAACAGTTTTAAAATCGCACGTCTGGAAGAGAAGATATCGACGCTCAGGTTAGGGTCGCTCAGATTTGCTTCGGGAAGTACCTGTGTCGCATAAACAGGGACCAGGACGCCCGGTGTCATCACTACGTCCGTTGTCTGGAGGACACGGCGCGGCATACGCTGGCAGAGTGTGCCGCATGGGCATGGCGCATGTGCGCATGGCCGTGCCCTCGTGACAGAAGTGGGAGCCGACCTGTCGCTGCCGGCCGTCGCTCGCGCGATAGTCGGGAGCGCAGAGTCGTGGGATGCGGTGATCTCCTTCTGTGAAACGTTCATCTCACAGAAGGAGGCTGCGGAGAGGTTGAGGGAGGTCGAGATCGCTCTCCCGACCCGCAGCAGACGTACCGGGCGTCGGCGGAGGGCGGACAACGCCCTCTTCCGGCCCCCCTGAACGGGTCCAGAGGGACGGCGGACTTAATACAGGAATTTCTCCTGTGAAACAGTCGAGGTAGTGCCGGACTCGAACCGGCTAAAACCACACTCCTGCCCCGCCAGTGTCCCTCTGACATGATCAGAGACCTTATTTACTTTGATAAGCCTTGTTTTGCGACTTATTGGTTAGAGGCCGAAGAGACCATGCTCTGTGCGCTTAATTTTGTCAATTCGCTTTTTTTTATACTGTTCAGAACTCGATTAATTTGTAATTATGTTTTCTCTATCTTTATTTACTATATATTAACTGTTTCTAAAGTTTTACTGTTCAACTAAATATTTTAAATGCTTTTTGTACTTGTTTCAATATCTATACATATAATAAAATCGTTGAGACCAAAAAATCTGTTCATTGAAGATTAAAAAAAAAAAACCAGCCAGGGTGACTTGAAATAAGTAACTGAACATATTAAAACCATTTAAAAATTTTTGTTTGTTTGTTTGTTTGTTTGAACGCGCATCACGAAAAAACTGCTGAACCGATTTTGTTGAAATGTTCACAAATCTGTTTAAATACATTCAGAATAACATATAGGCTATAGAAATTTTGGATTTTTTTGGAAAAAGGGGGTGAAAAGGGGGGGTAAAGATTGTATGAAAAAAAAAATTTAGATTGGTCTAGAATCATGAAACTCAGAATAAATACTTATTAATAAAAATAAAGAAATACCGGTCTTAGCATTTTTTTTAAATCTCATCCAGAGGCGCAAAAAAGAGGGTTTTGTGTTTAAAATTAATAAACTTCAAACACCTATACAATCAAAACCAATGAAGTGTAACCTTTTAAAGTTACTACATATACTCCATATCTAATACAGGTAAATATAATTTCTCAGTTTTCTTGAAATTTGATTTTTGAGGTGAATACGCACAAAATAGCGGAACTCAAGAAAATCAGCTTTCCTCGGTTTAAGTAGTTGGTACGAAATGTTTGTGCGCGCATCACGTCAAAATTACTGCATAGGCTTCTTCAATATTTAAACTATATATTATCACGCTACTTCCTTGAGGGGGTAGGCAATTTTGCATTATTTCCGTATACTTCAATTGTTTGACGTTTCAGTCATGACGTAAGTACATGAGAACGGCTATTTGTGGCTTATGTCAACGAAGTAAATAGCCTTGCAGTTTCATGACCGCTCTGTAAACTACGGGGTTGCAGGTTCAAACCCTCCAACGTTATTTTCACTTTTTGTGATTTGTTTAATTTTTTTTTTGATGCTGTGAGATTTCCTATATTTCATTTTGTATAAGTTGTGTGCATTTCTTATTTTTTTCGTGAAATATTTTTCCAAAAAGTAATAGAGTAGTACATAAGGAAGAAGAATACAATCATGCTACCCCCAAATAAATTGGGATAAGGGCAGGAGTATGATGATGAGGATGATTTCTCCAAAAAGAAGTATAGCGAACACCAGAAGCCTGATAAATCCACGTGTTCTTGCCGTGCAAGAACTGTGCTATGCTATTCGCAATAATCAATAATCCATACGCAGTTTACGTAGATTATATTTACAGCTAAATTGTTATTGGCCTCATATCGTGTTTTCGGGCGGGAGGAGACGCCCGGGTTCTTCCATTGTGAGGATCGACCGGAGGCCACGGTGGAGCACACTGTGGAGGTGTGCCCCACTTGGGCGGAGCACCGCCGTGTCCTCGAAGCGGCGATCGGCGGCGGCGACCTCTCTCTCCCAGCCCTGGTTCAATACATGGTCCGGAGCGAGACGGAATGGGATGCCATCACCTCCTTCTGCGAAGCAGTCATGCTAGCGAAGGAGGTGGCGGAACGTGAGAGGGAGAGATCCTCACGTCCCGGCCACAGCGGGAGACACCCCGGGCGTCGGGAGCCACGTATTGGCCCCCGGCCACCGTAGGCGCGGGCCTGTGGACGAGGAGCTATGGGCTAGCTCGCCGTCCGTCCGTCTCATGACGACAGGCCGTGTCGACGGAGCGTTCGTGTTCTACGCGCGCCTCAAAGAGAGTCAGCAAAAAAGAAGGGGTCCGCAAGGGCCGATGCCTGCCGGGGCTGCGGGACTATTCGAACGAGATACCGTGGCCCCGGAACACAAAGGGCGATGAAGGAACATGGATGGGTTTTAGTCAGTAAAAGTCTGACACTTCCTCCTGCTCCGGGAGGAGTCATTTGATGATTTCCCATCCGAAAAAAAAAAGCTATATCGTGTTTGGGCTCATTCATGCACCTTGATGAGAACTTTCGACCTAGCTGGAGTATGACTGTCATCGAGTGTCTAAGGATGAAAACCTATGGCTGTCGAGGGAAGCCCCAAATTGGAAAAACATAGTACAATATTTTAACGATGATTGCATATAATTCCGAGAAATTAAATTGTTACCTACTTGAATCTATACTTATTATTATAAAGGAGAAAAGTTTGTTTGTTTGGTTGGTTGAACGCGCTAATTTTAGGAACTACTGATTCCAGTTAAAAACATCTTTTAGTGTTGGATAGCCCATTTATCGAGGAAGGCTATACGTTATATAACATCACGCTACAATCAATAGGAGCGAAGCATCAATGAAAATTGTTGCAAATACAGCGAAAAATTATTGCTTTTGAGAGCTTTCTTTCCGTGCGCTGCGTAAACGGTTAAAGTTACTCAACAATCATACATGTATGACGGGATTGTTCCTCTTAAAAAGTCCGCTAAAGCATATTATCTGCTTTTTTTTTTAGGTTGACTCACACTCTCTCTAAGCCTCTCTCTCTCTTACGTAACGCAGACGAAGTTGCGCGGGTCAGCTAGTTTTATATAAAGCTGAATTAATTTCTACTATTATAATTTATTTAACTACTAATGCTATTAATTTATTTTTACAATTTTAATACTGTCCCCATTATTTAATTTTCTGCACCCATATAAAAGTTTTCAACGTTTTTGAAACAGGTTCCAACCAGTTTGACACAGCTTGTCGATTCCACTGGAGCTGACTAACAGTCTAGCATAATTCCAGCCACTTTCTCACGAAAGTGACTCTAATTCCCCCCCTCCATCAAGCCAACCCCAGTGGTTCGCTCAATGCGTCTGCAATCCGGTTGTGTCAAACTGGTCGTCTCTGTGTACGCGGAAGTGGGCGCCTCGACAACTTTAGCAATATGCTATGGTTGCTCGTGCGAATGCGTCCCACTTCCTGCGTATCGGGCATTCTTTGCTGAACGCATTGTGCGAGTGCTCCCCGTGCTTGGGTCTGGTGCAGTTCACGCATGCCGTTGCCTCGCCAAGATGTTTGTCAGGGCAGTCCACCCTAAGGTGTGGACCGCCGCATTGGCTGCATAGGTCGGCCGGCTCCGTGCAAAGACGCTTGCCGTGACCGTATGCTAGGCAGCGGGTGCACTGCACCAGAGGCGTCTGGTCTTCGACGCGCACTCTCTGGAGGTCAATGCGTAGCTTGTCTCCTTCGAGTGCCCTCTTCCAGATTGCTAGGGAATCACTCAGCACAATGCTGTCCACGTGTAGGTTAAGTGATTTTTCACGGAACTTACTCGACACTTTTTGTTCCTCGTCGCCTAGGCCGTCAAATAACTTCCGGTTCTGATTCTTAAGGGCACGTAACACGTCCTCGTCACTGTGGATCAGCAACACATCCCTAAGAATTAAAAGCGGGTCTCTGTTTTTCACCACCTCAACGACGAGGTTCTCGTCGCGGCCGCTTCCAATTGCGCCTTTAAGCTTGCGCCTCTCTTCCTTCGTTTCGCACCCCATAATTACTTTCTGGTCCTTGGCCTTCCTCACCCTTTCTACACGCACCCAGCCCTCCTTCGCGTCCACTGCTTTTTGCACCCTTTTTAGGATTTCGGCGCCCGTATCCATTTCCTGTGTTGAGGAAACAACCACTGAGTGCAACGTCTGTCGCTCCAGGGCTGACGCCCCGGTGTGGCACTTTCTGACAGCCGCTACACTCACGTAGGTTGTCTCCCCCACACTTTCTCTGCTGGCCAGACTGTCTCGGAGTCTGTCGAGTTTCTTGGCAGCTTGGAGCAGGTGTTATCCAAACCGGCTCCTGTAAAGAGGGAGTCAGAACGATATCTACTTGGGAGGAGAGACGCCTAATTTCGGACACTGGATTCTTCTGTGTCTCTGTAAACGGGAGTACACAGAAGATTATAAAAATAATTAATCGGTTAAAATATAAAAACGATATTATAACAATAATTAAATAGTCATAAAATGGTGTGAGCTTTACAGACTCGGTTACTAAGGTTTAAAATGTCTAACTTCCCTACAATCACTTCAAAAAGCCTATTATAAGTAAACCCAAACGATATTACGAAATTAAATTTTGTCAAAACCCCACGTCTACCTTCTTCCGGGTGAGTGGGCAAAATTTTTTCGAGCTAGGGTCGCGTTGGAGGTGTCCAGAGACGCGTCTCCGCGCGGGCTAGCTATGAATGGAATAAAAATTTTGAGTTTTTGTCAAAAAACCAGTTTTTGAACCAAAATATATTGATTTTCACCCTGCAACCTGGAGACCGGGACACGAATCGCTAACCAGAATTCAGGGATGAAGGGTGATCACTATTGTAACTATAAGCTAACGTTATTTTTGCAAGATTATTTGGAAAAACAATTAATTTTGAGGATTTACTTTGAAAAAATCTAAAAATTCCTAAGTGTAGTAAGGGATGAAGTCCCGACGCGCGTTTTAATACGTGTGATATGGTCAGAACGTAGGTGGAGGCCTAGTATAGTCTCAAATCGCTGAATACAGCTTCAAAATCGCACGTCTGGAAGAAGACTAGGATTGGTTAAGATTTAGGATTAGATTACGAATTAAGATTAGGATTAGATTACGCTTAGGTTAGGTTCGCTCAGGTTAGGTTTGTTTTTTTTTCTAGTGTCCTCTGACATAGGACATCAGAGACCTTTTTAATCTTAATCTTCATAAACTAAATACATCCATACCAGTTCCCGCTTTTATGCCTCTCGTACTTTCATTCTTCATACTTTGTCTTTCTTTCATTCCATCATCTTTTATGTCTCAAGGGTGGGACGCCTTCTACTTTTCCCTAATCTGTTTCTATTCCTCTTTTATTGTTTTTCAGGGATGACTCGCCACACAATTGTTTTTATTGTTCTATACAGTATTACTTTTTCTATCATAATATTTAATTCTTAATACTATTACACATGTGTTATCAGTTTACATCTTATATATTTCTATAATTATTTCTAGCTAAATATATTATCTATTCTTAGTTTATCTTATTTCTATTTCTTAATACATTTGTGGTTTGCAACTTATAAAATGCTAAATGCTATTACATATATTTGTTATAGGTTTACTACCCTCTTATATCTAATTGCATATTTCGAAAGCTTTACATTAACACTTTTATTAACCTAACTAGCTGACCCGCGCAACTTCGTCTGCGTTATATAAGAGAGACAGAGAGATGGTTAGAGAGAGTGTGAGACACCCTTAAAAGATGGACATAATAATGCTATCGCGGATTTTTATAGATTTTTTTCCGTCATACACGATTGTTGCGTAACTTTAACCGTTTACGCAGCGCACGCAACGAAAGATCTAAAAAAGAATATTTTTTTCCTTTTTTTGCAACATTTTTCATTGATGCTCTGCTCCTATTGATTGTAGCGTGATTTTATATAAACGTTGTAACGTTGTTGTTCGTTGTTGCCTTCCCCGATTAATGGGCTATCCAACAGTAATAGATACTTTCAACTCGAACCAGTAGTTCCTGAAATTAGCGTGTTCAACCAACCAAACAAACACAGCTTTATAATATTAGGTATAGTATAGAATCAAGTAGGTAACAATTTAATTTCTCTGAAATATTTGCATTAATCGCTAAAATATTCAGTTTTTCTTTTTCTAGTTTTTTTTTTTTTTTTTTTCCCTCGCCAGCCTCCTCAGCCTTTTTTTTTTTTTTTTTAGTATGGGAAATCATCAAATAACTCCTCCCGCTCTGAGCGGAGCGGGAGGGAGTGTCAGACTTTTACTGACTAAAACCCATCCATGTTACTTCCTCGCCCTTTATGTTCCGGGGCCACGTTATCTCTTTCGAATAGTCCCGCAGCCCCGGCAGGCTTCGGCCCTTGCGGACCCCTTCCCTATTGTGTATGTGTGTGGAACACGAACGCGCCGTCGACACGGCCTGTCGTCATGAGACGGACGGACGGCGAGCTAGCCCATAGCTCCCCGTCCACAGGCCCGCGCCTACGGTGGCCGGAAGCCACCACGTGGCCCCCGACGCCCGGGGCGTCTCCCGCGGCGGCCGGGACGTGAGGATATCTCCCTCTCACGTTCCGCCACCTCCTTCGCTAGCATGACTGCTTCGCAGAAGGAGGTGACGGCGTCCCATTCCGTCTCGCTCCGGACCATGGCACGAACCAGGGCTGGAAGCGAGAGGTCGCCGCCGCCGATCGCCACCTCGAGGACACAGCGGTGCTCCACCCAAGCAGGGCACACCTCCACCGTGTGCTCCACCGTGTCTTCCGGTCGATCCTCACAATGGAAACACCCGGGCGTCTCCTCCCACCCGATTCGGTGCAGGGAAACATCCGTGTCTGGCAAGAACCTGCGTCAGGCGGAAGGTGAGGACGCCGTGGCGTCTCTCCAGCCACTCCTCGAAGAGGGGACTTACCGCCACTGTCGTGGCGTGCCCTAGCCTCCTCAGCCTTACGTTATCATCCTTAGAGTGTCTAAGGATGACAGTCATACTCCATCTACGTCGAAAGTTCTCATCAAGGTGCATAAAATGAGCCCAAACACGATATAGATGCTGTAAACTCTTGATGACCTCTTGCAACTGCCTTCCGTCTCCATCGTCGCCTTCGATGAAAGTCATACTCTAGCTAAGTTTAAAGTTTTCATCAAGGTCCATGAAATGAGCCCAAACACGATTTAGCTGCTGCAAACTGTTGCGAACCTCTTGCAACTGATTTTTGTCTCCACCGTCAGACCTTCGATGACAGTCCAGGCAGGTCTTAAATTCTCACCAAGATGCATGGAATGAGGCCAATAACAATATAGCTGTAAATATAATCTACGTAAACTGCGTATGCACAGCACAGTTCTTGCACGTCAAGAACACGTGAATTTATCAGGCTTCCGTTCGCTATACTACTTTTTGGAGAAATCATCATCATACTCATGCTCCTTATCCCAATTTATTTGGGGTCGGCGTAGCATGATTGTATTCTTCTTCCATACTTCTCTATTACTTTTTGGAAAAAAAATCACGAAAAAGTAAGAAATATAGAAATGCAAACAATTTAAATACAAAAAGAAATATAGGCAATCTAACAGCCTCAAAAAAAAAAAAACAAATCACAAAAAGTGAAAATAATGTTGCGGGGTTTGAACCTGCAACCCCTTAGTTTGCAGAGCAGTCATGAAACCTATTACTTCGTCGACATAAGCTACAAATAGCCGTTCTCATATACTTACGTCATGACTGAAACGTCAAACAATTGAAGTATACGGACATAATGTTAAATTGCCTACCCCCTTAAGGAAGTAGCGTGATAATATATACCATAAATATTTAAGAAGCCTATGCAGTAGTTTTGACGTGATGCGCGCACAAACATTTCGTAGTAACTACTTTTACCGAAGAAAGTTGATTTTCTTGAGTTCCACTATTTTGTGCGTATTCACCTCAAAAATCAAATTTCAAGAAAACTGAGAAATTACATTTACCGGTATTAGATATGAAGTATATGTAGCAACTTTAAAAGGTTACACTTCATTGGTTTTGATTGTATAGGTGTTTGAAGTTTATTAATTTTAAACACAAAACCCTCTTTTTTGCGTCTCTGGATGAGATTTAAAAAAAATGCTAATACAGGTATTTCTTTATTTTTATTAATAAGTATGTATTCTGAGTTTCATGATTCTAGAACAATCTAAAATTTTTTTTTCATACAAACTTTTCCCCCCCTTTTCACCCCGTTTTTCCAAAAAAATCCAAAATTTCTATAGCCTATATGTTATTCTGAATGTATTTAAATAGGTTTGTGAACATTTCAACAATATCGGTTCAGTAGTTTTCACGTGATGCGCGGTCAAACAAACAAACAAACAAACAAAAATTTTTAAAATGGATTTAATATGTTCTGTTACTTATTTTAAGTCACCCTGGCTGGTTTTTTTTTTTAATCTTCAATGAACAGATTTTTTGGTCTCAACGATTTTATTATATGTACCCTTTACCACCTTTATGTTACCTTTTTTTTTTTTTTTTTTGTACCCTTTAATAACATTTACATAACAACATTTTTACGTAATTTTTTTACAACAGTTTTTACGACTTAATTTTTAACAGCTAGAGTCTTATGATTAACAACTATACATTAACATTATTTTACATTTGATAACATTTACTTAACTTTTAAATTTAACGCTAAATTCTGACAGCTCGGGTTCATAAGACTAGGTTTCTAACAACTATTGTTTTATGACATCTAATATTTTAAAACCTTTAATTTCACGGCGATTACTTTTTATGTATTCTAGTAATACATATAAGTATATCTACTTTAATAAACTTTGTTACTTTTAACTTTAAAAATTCTCATCAGGTCCGAAGATACAGAAGTCAAAATTTTTGAACTTCTAAGTCCATTTAAAAATCAAGCGTGGCGGGTAGTTGAAAAAAATTTGAGGTTACCTTCTAGACATTAACAGGAGATGACGGCTGCAAAATTTCAGGTGTCTGGCTCCACTCCTTGTGAGTTTTCAGTCCACGTGGTTTTCACTATTTTCAGTGTAACAGCTAAAGCTCCGGGTTTCTGAAGTTTCTGGAACCACTGGAGTCTAGACGATGGGCTGGGGTAGTCCCCACCCTTACCTTTAATAAAAAGGGGGGGTCGTCGATTTCGTTTCGGCAGCGTTGTAGATTGAAGATAATTATTTCAATCGATTTTTCGAGTGGGAGGCGTACGGAAAACGTGGCGTTCTCGGCGGTGGTTGGAGCCAGACTCCTCAGGTTAGGTTCGCTCAGGTTAGGCTTTTTTTTTTTTTTGTTTGGGCAGGAGTGGGAAATCCCCGCGGACACCTCGACTATCTCACAGGAATATCTCTTGGGAGACAGTCGAGGTAGTGCCGGACTCGAACCGGCTAAAAACCACTCCTGCCTAGCCAGTGTCCCTCTGACATGATCAGAGACCTTGTTTTCTCTATTCTGTCTTATTTTTGCGACTTAATTGAGAGTAGGCCGAAGAGACCACGCTATAAGTTCTTGTTTAAAAACTGCTTTGTAATTTTTACTTATTTACTCTTGTTTTTTATACTTTTTACTACATTATATAAGCTATTCTTTCTTACTATGATCTTTTACAAAATATTTATAATTAAAAAAAAATAATATTGTTTTACCATTTTCTTAATCCCTTAACTAACTTTACTATTTTACCCATGTTTTGTCACCAACCCTATTTTTTATGCCCTTACAAATTGTATTCTGCGCTTATGGTTTTCTTCTTTAATTAAATATTGTCACTATACTTTTTATTCAATTCAATTCCAATATGTTATTGTGGATCACAGGTTCATAAGATCTTGTGTTAAATACAGGTGTCTGCTATGTCCTGCCATTGAGGCATACAAAATTCATGTCACAAAAATAATTAATTAAATCAAATTAAAACTAAATTTAGATTATAAAACAATAAATTAAAATACAATACATCCAATTGGTCATGCATTATGATTAAATTATCAAAATTATAAAATGTTTATGTCAGATTAACAAATTAATTATTCATTCAATGGATTTGCTTTAATGTATTGTCATCTAGAAATTCTCTTATAGAGTAATAACATTTACTTATCAATAATTCGTGTAGTTTTTTTTTTGAAGGTATTTATATCGCTCATAGTTCTGAGAAAAGGTGGAAGATTATTAAAGATACGTGGGCCCATACAAAAGATGCTTTGGTGCAAAAGCTTTGTTTTACTGGCTACAATGCGCAGCTGGTCTTTGTGTCTGGCCCTAGTGCAAAATTCAAACAAATTTGGGTTTGATATAATGAACATTAAAGTTTCATAAATGTAAACACAAGGGAGAGTTAATATTTTTAAATTTGTGAAATGTAATCTGCATGAATCCACTTGGTGTATATATCACATCGATCTGATACACCGTTTTTGAGCTCTAAAAGCACGCTCTTTTTCTACAGAGTTGCCCCAGAATATGATACCGTAGCGTATGATTGAAGCAACATATCCATGATAGGCAGTTAGTAGTGCAGACTGACCGACAGTGTTCCTTAATCTGTAAAGAGCATAAGAGCTCTGGCTAAGTCTATTGCAGACTTGCTCAATATGTGACTTTCAATTTACTTTGCTATCAATATAGAGACCTAGAAATTTGGTTACATCAATTTCTTCTATGCTGGTTTGAGAATAAGATATATTTAAATTAGCATTAAGTTGTACTCGCTGTTTAAAATTCATGATTTTTGATTTATCTAAGTTTATTTTTAAGTCATTTTCGTCAAGCCATTTTATAATTGTAGTTAAGGTGCTATTTATGTCAAGTTTTAAATCAGTTCTGTCATTACCGGTAAACAATATGGTACTATTGTCAGCAAATAAGGTCAAATGGTGCATTGTAACTGTCGAAATGTCATTTATATAAATTAGAAAAAGTGGTGGGCCGAGAATGCTACCCTGAGGGACACCGGAAAGGATTATTATTAATTTAATTTCTATAATATCTAACATATATAATTATTATATTATTGGATATTTTCATATTTAATATGTGTTTGAGGCCTAAATAGAAACGTTATTTTACAACAGAAATTTGCTAATGACTTTTTGAAACGACGGCAGAATTCGTCGCCCAGTTTGACACAACTTGACGATTCCACTAGAGTTGACTTACGGTCCAGCATAATTCCAGCCACTTTCTTATGAAAGTAACTCCAATTACCGTTCTTCATTAAGCCAACCCTAGTGGTTCGCTCAATGCGTCTGCAATCTGGTTGTGTCAAACCGGTCATCAATATGTACGCGGAAGAGGACGCAGCGACAACTTTAGCAATATGCTATTGATGCTCTAGCAAATGCGTCCCACTTCCTACGTATCGGGCATAAATCACTGAACGCATTGTGCGAGTGTTCCCCCAGCTTGGCTCTGGTGCAGTTTACGCATAGCACTGCTTTGCCCCTGTGCTTGTCTAGACAGTCCACCCTAAGATGTGGACCGCCACAGCGGCTGCACAGGTCGGCGGGTCCGTACATAGGCGCTTGCCGTGGCCGTGCGATAAGCAGCGGGTGCACTGCACCAGAGGCTTATGATCCTCGACGCGCACTCTCTGTAGGTCAATGCGGAACTTGCCTCCTTCGAGTGCCCTCCTCCAGATTACTGGGGTGACACTCAGCACAATGCTGCTCACGTGTGGGTTACGTGACTTTTTGCGGAACTTAATGGAGACTTTTGTTCCTCGTCATCGAGGCCGTGAAAGTTCTCCCGGTTCTGGTTCTTAAGGGCTCTCAGCACTTTTTCGTCGCTGTGAACTAACAAAAAATAGCTACTTTGTCAATGTCGGTAGTAATTTGGCAAAAACTATTCTGTCCAGGACCCTCACAAATGAGATAGATCTGAGCAGGCGGTGTAGACCTAAACCGAATAGCGGAACCCTAAACTCCTTTATGCTTCTCCCAACAGACCAATTTGAAATTAAAGAAATAATTGCTAACATTAACTCTCAGTCCCGACCGTACCGTTTTCGGAACGGACAATGAACAACCCTTGGGCCCGGCCGTACCGTTTTCGGAACGGCTAGTACAGGCTACTTTAAACCTTATTTTTGAGTCTGCATATAGCTCAAAATCGTTTGCAACAGTTTCACTCGATTGCCAATTAGTAGTCGATTAGAACGATACCAAACATTAGTAACATTCTAAACGGGCAACACTACAAAAAAGTAAAAGAAACGCGTCCTTGTCGTTGACAAACGTCAAAATAAAAAAAGGTGCGGTGAAGTGGCGACGTGTGCTAAATAAATAAGTTTGTGTGGTTTTGTGGTTTGAAACATTGGTAAGTAAATGTTTATTATGTTAGAAGTGCCTAATGCAACTTTGTAGATAATCATTTGCGTGAAACAATATCCCAAAATTATTTTATTGAGCTAACAAAATTTCCTACTTTCGATTTCGTCAGTCGCCATTTGAATGAACAATAGAAACTAAGAATTTTACTCTTTTACAATGAAATATGGTCTTGTAAACATTAGTAGCAACGTAAAAAATAGTTATAATTCATTATTACATGTATTCCAAGCCTATTTATTCATATTTATGTATATTTCACGTATTTTCAAGTGGAAGTTAATGTCAAACGCCAAACCAATTCGGCGTCATTGTTTTTGAATTATCAATAGATTTGGTGTGTAAATTATATTATAAGTGAATGAATTATAAGTGCTAAGTATCTAATGCAAGTATGTATATAATTGTTTGCTTGAAACAAGACCATAAAACTACTTTTTTGAACCAACAAAATGTTCGTCCGCGTCGCCGATGTTTGTTATGAATTCTACTAATTTTCAATGAATTATTATCTTTGTAAGGTTAGTTAGCAACGTAAAAACTAATGATAATTCATAAATTCATGCATTCGAGGCGTATTTATTCTATTATTATTCATATTTCGATGTTTTCTCATGTAATAATAACGTAACACGTAACGGTCAAATTCAAACACGGCTACAACGACCACTAGGCCGTAGGTCATATCGACTAAAGTCATCGATAGTATCGATAACTTTTATTTTAATTTTTTTATGAAGAAAAAAATATTTCTGTGGAGGCCTTTGCTCAACAGTGGGACAGTGTACAGGGTGAGAAAAAAAATAAAAATATAAAAAAACTATTATTTCAGAAATGGCTTGGAACGTAAATGAGTCGGTACCCGAAGACTTTGAAGAGCTAATGAGAGAGAGCGACTCTGAGGAAGAGGGTGTGATGCGGGAGTACCTCGGATGTCCCCATCCCTGGGGAGGACATGTCCGAGGATGAGTTGGCCGAGCTAGAGGTATACGATGAGCCGGAATACCTCGATGACTTTGAGGATCCGGCTTATGAGGTAAATTCTTTTTATTATCTTGACTAAATTACTAAATCAACAATGAGACAGGTCGCATAGATTTGACATTGTATTTTGTCAGTTACTACAATTGGATTCTCCGTTGTTGAGTTTAGGTTTGTATGTAGGATGTCTTTAGTCTGCATGTTGTGTTGTGAAGGGTGATTGTTTTATTATGTATATTGCTATTATTTTGTGTGAAGTGTTGGGCTTTGAATTTTCAGTATACCGGCTCGGCACAGACTATCTTCAGATTGTATGATGATGAATGAGATCTGCCGCATAGACTTCACATTGTATTGTTTTGATACAAAATAGGTATTTTGTTAGTTATTACAATTAGATTTTGTTATCTTCCAGCAATTTATCATCGTTATTCACAGATATTTTACAAAAGTATCCGTTGTTCAGTTTAGGTTTGTATGTAGCATGTCTTTTGTCTGGATGTTGTGTTGTGAAGGGTGATTGTTTTATTATGTATATTGCTGTTATTTTGTGTGAGGTTTTGGGCTTTGAATTTTCAGTATACCGGCTCGGCACAGACTATCTTCGGATTGTATGATGATGAATGAGATCTGCCGCATAGACTTGACATTGTATTGTTTTGATACAAAATAGGTATTTTGTTAGTTATTACAATTAGATTTTGTTATCTTCCAGCAATTTATCATTGTTATTCACAGATATTTTACAAAAGTATCCGTTGTTCAGTTTAGGTTTGTATGTAGCATGTCTTTTGTCTGGATGTTGTGTTGTGAAGGGTGATTGTTTTATTATGTATATTGCTGTTATTTTGTGTGAGGTGTTGGGCTTTGAATTTTCAGTATACCGGCTCGGCACAGACTATCTTCGGATTGTATGATGATGAATGAGATCTGCCGCATAGACTTGACATTGTATTGTTTTGATACAAAATAGGTATTTTGTTAGTTATTACAATTAGATTTTGTTATCTTCCAGCAATTTATCATCGTTATTCACAGATATTTTACAAAAGTATCCGTTGTTGAGTTTAGGTTTGTATGTAGCATGTCTTTTGTCTGGATGTTGTGTTGTGAAGGGTGATTGTTTTATTATGTATATTGCTGTTATTTTGTGTGAGGTGTTGGGCTTTGAATTTTCAGTATACCGGCTCGGCACCGACTCTCCTCGGACTATACACTGCCGAAGGAGAGGAGCTCCCGCTACACCCCTCCTCAAGTCCTCCGAGCGCGCCTCTGATTATGTAAGTTTCACCGAAATGAATATTTTATAGTCGTAGTATTTGTAATAACAGAAACCTTTTATTCGATTTGCCCAGTCCGTCACCTCCTGCGGCTAGCCAGTCACCTGCGACTAGCCCGTCTTCTCCTGCTGCAGCGCCTTTGAGCCCGCCGCGTGCGATGCAATCGTAAGTAATAAAACTCATTTTGAAATGTTTTTGAGTCATAATAATTATCTATAATAACGAAAACCTTTCAATTGATAGGCCGAGCCCGCCACGCGCTCTGTGGTCGCCTACCCTTGCGGAAGATGAGGCTGATGCTCTCGATCAGTAAGTTATACTTTTACTTTTTCCCGTTTTATATTTCCATCAAAAATTAGAATTGCATTTTCAATTTGTTTTTTTTTTTTTAGGGTCGAGTGTGTTGTCATCGTCCAAGAGGACGATGACGACACCTTTCATCTGGCCGACGAGCATCAGATCTACCCTCTGCAAGTGGTAGAGCGTCAGGACCCAGTGCGTGGCCGAGGTGGGCGTCGCGCGCGCGGACCACGCCGAGGCGGCCGGGGACCACGCCGAGGCGGCCGAGCGAGGGGAGCAGGACGGGACCAAGGTGAGCCCTAATGGAAACGAGGTGATAGATTAGTGGAAGTTTACATGAATGATGAGGACGTGCCAGAGGAGCTGCGAACGAGTGTGATGAAAGTGGTGAGAGCAAGGGAGGCAGCGAGAGTGCGGGCAGTTGCGAGAGTGAGGAGGCAAAGGCCAGAAAATGAAGTGCATGACCAGAATGATGCAGAAGATCAGTTTTTCGATGCTGATGTAGGTCAGGACGAGGCCCTGTTTGCTGGGACAGCGATTTCATCTCGCTTTGAGTGGTCACCCATGCATGACTACTCAGGTGAGAGGGAGCAATTTCTGCCTGAACAAACGGGGCCTATTGTCGCATCGGAAAACGCGTATGGGGCGTTTAGGACGTACTGGGATGACGGCATCTTGTCGCATATAGTGACAGAGACCAACCGTCATGCTCAGGGGCTAGCTGGTTCATCCGCTAGCTTTGCCCGGAAGTGGTATGACACAAACGGTCATGAACTTTTGGTCCTCTTTTCCTTCTGGATGATGCTCGGAATCATCAAGATGCCCTCCACTAAGTCCTGTTTTACTACCAACCCACTCCTACAGACGAACATCTTTAGGAAGATGTTCTCCCGTAATCGTTACTCCAATCTCTGCCGCGCTCTCCACTTCACTGACAACCGCAATAGACCGACTGACGATTCTGACAGACTGTTTTGTTTTGGCCCCGTTTTAGAACATTTAAATTCACGCTTCATGGAAGCCTATGTCCCATCCCAAAATATTTGCATTGACGAATCCCTCACTTTGTGGAAAGGAAACCTAATATTCCGCCAGTACATCAAGACCAAGGCAGCCAAGTTCGGAGTTAAAACCTTCGAACTGTGCGAGTCATCCACTGGCTACCTTTGGTCTTTCTTTGTGTACCTCGGTACTGGAACTACCTATGATCCCGCTTACCCGTCGACGCTGCTGAAAAGCACGGCGACTGTCCTGAAACTCATCCGTCCTCTCCTCAACAAAGGGTATACTCTTTTCATGGACAATTGGTTCAATAGCCCCTGTCTGGCCCGATTTCTGAAGGCACATAAAACCGATTGTGTAGGTACATTGCGCGGCAACCGTAGCAATGTCCCTCCACTCTTATCGCAGTGCAAGCTGAAAGACGGTCAGATCTTAGCTCGTCATGCTGGCGATATTGTTGTCATGGCCTATCAGGATAAGAAGCGCAAAATTTGCACTATCTCATCCTACCATGGCGTTCAACAAGTCCGGATGGAGCCAAGACCATATCGTGAAGCTTAATTTAAGCCCCACGTTATTTTAGATTATAACAAGGGTATGGGAGGCGTTGATCGTAAAGATCAAATGCTGGAACCATACCTGTTGGAAAGAAAAAGGTGCCAGAAATGGAATATGAAGGTCTTCAAACGCCTTCTCAACTGCTCTATCTTAAATTCTAGAATTCATTTAGCGGCTTCTACCGCTACTTCTAAAGATCACCTAGTTTTTCGGTTGGAGTTAGTCGATCAGATACTCCAAACACACCACAAATACGTCCCAAAACGCGGTGCCCTTGGAGTTGGTGCGCCCACTGCGGGTCCAAGCACAGCGGGTCCAAGCACAACGGGACGAAGCACTTTTGGGGAGTCCGTTCCACCTTTGGAGTGCCATTTTGCAACCCGCATTCCAAAGTTGGACGGGAAAGGTTGCATCAGTCGTCGTCGTTGCCGCGTGTGCGGCATCAACAACACGGCTCGGTGCAAACGGACTTCCTACTGGTGCGATATTTGTGGTGTACCACTTTGCTTAGAGCCATGTTTCAAGCTTTACCATAGCAATCCTCCCTGGTTTTCTCCATTATGAGATTTTTTTCTTTCCTTGACTTATGACAGACTTACGACAGACTTCCAAAATAGTATGCCTTTTGTTGTTTCCACAAAGTCCAACTGACTGACACAGACAGACAGTAGAGTCACTCCTTTTCTGGGTCATGCCACTCTTTACCGAAACGCTATGTATGAATGTGTGGGTGCATGCGTGTCCATTGGGGCTCACCTAATAGGGATAGGGAATATGCATGTAAGTTTTTCTTCACTTATATTTTTTATTGCGTAACACGTTATGCCAATCACTTTTATTTTGTTACTATATGAGGTGTTTATGTGTTTTGTTTGTGTAAGAATTATGTTTACTCTAATACTTTTTACTTCTATGTAAAAGTAATAAATAGTTTTTTATTTCTTGCATAATCCCTATTGCGTAACACATAATATGCCAATCACTTTCATTTTGTAACTATATGATGTGTTTTTGTTATGTTTGTATAAGAATTATGTTCACTCTAATACTTTTTACCCCTATGTAAAAGTAATAAATAGTTGTTTATTTCATGCATATTCCCTATTGCGTAACACATGTTATGCCAAGCACTTTTATTTTGTTACTATATGAGGTGTTTGTGTTTTGTTTGTATAAGAATTGTTTACTCTAATACTTTTTACTTCTATGTAAAAGTAATGAATAGTTTTTTATTTCTTGCATAATCCCTATTGCGTAACACATATTATGCCAATCACTTTCATTTTGTTACTATATGAAGTGTTTATGTGTTTTCTTTGTATAAGAATTATGTTTACTCTAATATTTTTTCAAAGTGTAAAGGTAGTAAATACTTTTTCTAGGTGAATAACTTGGGTAAATGAAAAATAAAACAAGTTATTATAATTGTTTTTTTTTTTTAATTTTTGATTTTTTTTTATGTAAAAGTCGTAAATACTTTTTATGTGAATAAAACTTAGGTATATGAAAAATAAAACATGTATATCTAAATTGCATTTTTTTATTTTCCTTACTGAACACATTTTGGATAGGTACACATTTTATCGATAATGTAGTGGTGTGTTCCCCACCCTACGACATGTTAGAATTCAGTACAAATTTTACGACCACTTGAAACATAGATATTTCTTATTTTTTCCATGATAGGAAAGTATGTGTGTACAGATATTGATAAAGCATCTCGTTCTTGTTTACTTCCAAGTAAGATTCTAATTGGAAAACCTAAATTATAGAGTGGAAATAGGTTATATCCCTCTTCTATATTATTCTCGTATCTAACAATATTCATAGTATATTTTTTCGATTTATGGTTAGAAATCAGTTGAAGAAGGTATAGGTAGGATACTATAAACATTTCATAATCAAACCTGTTCATATTATCACGGATGATCGTTTACAAAGTCATGCATTGAACTGCGCAATTCTAAAATGACAGTTCGCGTATATGAACTTCGAGTTGGAATCTTACAAGAATAATGTATGTAGGACTCCTAAAAAAACACTCTCATTAGATTACTTGTTTATTAGTTATATTAGTTCAAAAGTTTCGTGTAAATTGTTACAGTATTTGTACCAAAACAAATAAAGATACGGCAACTGGTCGACTCGAGTCGAGTTCTCTCGCTAACTATAGGATTTCTAATTCTAAAGTAGTTATAAAAGAGTTGTTTATATAGCAACAGATGGCCTCGCTCTTCAGAAACAAGAAACTGTTTACCGTTTGAGATATGTCAGATGACGCACGCGATGACGTAACGACGGGGGGCGGGAGGGAGTTTACCGTTATTGCGCGCGGTAATCGAGAGGGCTACTAATAAAAATTTTTTTAGCCCTATGCCAATCTATTCTGATATACGGCCTGAATGTATGGGGAGGAACCTCAAAAACAACCTTGTTGTCTGTCAAAAGAGCCCAACGCATGGTACTCAAAGTAATTTCAAATTTAAAAACACATACCCGACACACCTACCTTACTCAGAACTAGGAGTCCTTACGGTGCGAAAACTATGATTCATTAAACTAGAGATCATGGCACAGCATAAAGTAAAACCGCACTTAGCTAAAAGGCGGCGATTAGATATAGTTTAAAACATACCCAAATTTAGAACATCTTTTGCACACGAATTTCACAATTACCTTGGTCCTAGCCTTTACAACAAAATAAGTAAAGATCTAAAATTGAAGAATCTTGATAGCCAAGCATGCAGAAAAGCAATTGAACAATATTTGAAAGCACTAGACTACAGCACCGAAAATCTAATATAAAACGATGTTATTAACAAGGCACATAAACAAATAAATAATAAAGCACACTTAACTGTACACATACAGGAACATACATAAAAACATATACACATAATACACATACATACCCAAACACAGACAATTCCAATCATTTGTAACTTAATTAATACAACTATCTGTACCATGATTTATTACCTATACAGTATGTAATCAAACTGCTGCTTTGTAATTGATCCAAATTGATGATGTTTGTAACTGGAACCTTGTGGGAATCTGTTGTTCTAAGGTTGAGGAAGACTATCCGTTCGTGATACAGTTTTATACTAGTACGAGGGGATAGGGCGAATCAGTCTAAAGACAGCTAAACCATCTTTACATTGTACCACTTAACATCCAACGATCTGTCTATTTTTGTTTACTTAATATTAAGTTACTCTGTCTGGTTGTCTTAAATTTGTGAATAAATAAATATTATTATTATTAACAGCACGTCCCTAAAGAACCAGAAGCGGGTTTCGATTTTTCACTTCGTGTGCGTTTCCCCTGCGTGCCCCTCTGAGCAGCGGGCGTAGCGGAGGGCATGGCAGGGGAGTGGGGTCCTCCTTTTGCGAGGTTCTCGCAGAAGGAGGAGGCGGAGCGGCGCGGCGAGAGGATCATGAACACCCGTATGATCCTCTCGCTGCGCCGCTCCGCGGGCGGAGAGGGGGGGAAGGGGCGTTTGCCCTCCCTCCTCACGGTGACGGGCGGGCGAAAGGCGCGGAGGTGCCTCCGCCCGCATTGCACCCGTCACCCCGCGGGGGACTGGGCCTCCCGCTTCCCGGCGTGCGTGCGTGAACACCATGCTGGGGAGCGAGGAGGCCTGGTCAGCGGTAGCCTCCTTTTGCGAGGTTCTCGCAGAGGGAGGAGGTGGGGCGGCGCGGTGGGAGGATCATTAGCAAAACATGATCCTCTCGCCGCACCGCTCCGTGGGTGGTGAGGGGGGGAAGGGGCGTTTGCCCTCCCTCCTCCCGGTGACGGGCGGGCGACAGGCACGGAGGTGCCTCCGCCCGCATTGCACCCGTCACCTCGCGGGCGACTGGGCCTCCCGCTTCCCGGCGTGCGTTGGCGGACGCCATGCTGGGGAGCGCGGAGGCCTGGTCAGCGGTAGCCTCCTTTTGCGAATTCGCAAAAGGAGGAGGCGGAGCGCGCGCGGGAGGACGATCCTCTCGCTGCGCTGCTCCGCGGGCGACAAGGCGCGGGGGTGCCTCCGCCCGCATTGCACCCGTCACCTCCGTCGGTCATTCCCAACCCCCTCCTCCACGCCCGTGCCGTGAGGGCAAGAGGGGGGGGTGAGCCTTGTGTTCATCGGCGGGGGACTGGAAGTAAAGGCTGTGCCGGATTCCCAGTCCCCCTCCACTATGACGAAGCGGGAATGCGCTGGGTCGTCTTCTACGTCGTCGTCTACCCCTCCCGTCCCCCGACGGGAGGGCAAGCGTAATGCATTTTTTCCCAGCGTGAAAAAAAAAAAAAAAAAAAAAAAAAAAAAAAAAAAAAAAAAAAAAAAAAAAAAAAACAGGTTAGGTTCGCTCAGGTTAGGTTCGCTCAGGTTAGGTTCGCTCAGGTTAGGTTAGGTTAGGTTAGGTTAGGTTAGGTTGGGGCGGATCTGTATTTATGCTTTCGCGGTTGCACAACGACATGCTTTGCATGGTAGCATAGATGCAGGTCTACCTTACTGCCTCCCTCAGAGGCGGTAGGGTGGCGGGGTCTTGAGGGAGAGCGCTACGGTCGTGTAGATCCTCAAGGCAAGTCTGGTGGTTCACCTTCACGTGGTTGCCGCCCTGTTCTTGGTCTAATTCCATAAGAAATAGACGCAACAAAAACCACCAGGCGCTTTCTGGGGGGGGGGGGGGCGCATCGCACTTCGTATGATCGACTCCCGTCATGCGAAGTGCGGTGTGCGTTTCCCCTGCGTGCCCCTCTGAGCAGCGGGCGTAGCAGAGGGCATGGCAGGGGAGTGGTGAGAACCTCGCAAAAGGAGGAGGCGGGGCGGCTCGGCGAGGGGATCATGAGCAACCACATGATCCTCTCGCCGCACCGCTCCGCGGGCGGAGAGGGGGGGAAGGGGCGTTTGCCCTCCCTCCTCACGGTGACGGGCGGGCGACAGGCGCGGAGGTGCCTCCGCCCGCATTGCACCCGTCACCCCGCGGGGGACTGGGCCTCCCGCTTCCCGGCGTGCGTGCGTGAACACCATGCTGGGGAGCGAGGAGAGGAGGCCTGGTCAGAGGTAGCCTCCTTTTGCGAGGTTCTCGCAGAGGGAGGAGGCGGAGCGGCGCGGCGAGAGGATTATGCGCGGAACATGATCCTCTCGCTGCGCCGCTCCGCGGGCGGTGAGGGGGGGAAGGGGCGTTTGTCCTCCCTCCTCACGGTGACGGGCGGGCGACAGGCACGGAGGTGCCTCCGCCCGCATTGCACCCGTCACCTCGCGGGCGACTGGGCCTCCCGCTTCCCGGCGTGCGTTGGCGGACGCCATGCTGGGGAGCGCGGAGGCCTGGTCAGCGGTAGCCTCCTTTTGCGATTTCGCAAAAGGAGGAGGCGGAGCGCGCGCGGGAGGTCTCTCTCTCGCTGCGCTGCTCCGCGGGCGGAGAGGGGGGGAAGGGGCATTTGCCCTCCTTCCTCACGGCGACGGGCGGGCGACAGGCGCGGGGGTGCCTCCGCCCGCATTGCACCCGTCACCTCCGTCGGTCATTCCCAACCCCCTCCTCCACGCCCGTGCCGTGAGGGCAAGAGGGGGGGGTGTGCCTTGTGCTCGTCGGCGGGGGACTGGAAGTAAAGGCTGTGCCGGATTCCCAGTCCCCCTCCACTATGACGAAGCGGGAATGCGCTGGGTCGTTTTAGTGGGTATACCGGGTATTGCACGCCCGGGGAGTCCCACATACCCCTCCCGTCCCCCGACGGGAGGGCATGCGTAATGCATTTTTTCCCAGCGTGAAAAAAAAAAAAAAAAAAAAAAAAAAAGGTTAGGTTAGGTTAGGTTAGGTTAGGTTAGGTTATCGGCCCTGGAAGAAAGGCTTAGGGAGCTGTTTGACACTTGTCTGACGTCGAGACGGTTCCCTAAGGCTTGGAAGGAGGGTCGACTGGTGCTGCTGCAGAAAGCGGGGCGCCCCCTGGAGTCGCCATCAGCGTACAGGCCAATTGTCTTGCTGGACGAGGCGGGGAAGATGCTAGAGAAGATTCTCGCTACCCGCATCGTCCGGCACTTGGAGGCAGTTGGACCGAACTTGTCGGACGCCCAGTTCGGATTCCGGGCAGGACGTTCGACAGTGGACGCCATCTTGCGCCTCAAGGCCGAGGCAAAGGATGCAGTTGCTCAGGGTGGGGTATTGTTGGCGGTGTCTTTAGACATCGCCAACGCGTTCAACACCTTGCCATTCAGCTGCATCGAGGAGGCGCTCCGCTACCATCAGGTGCCCGTCTACCTGAGGCAGCTGGTAGCAGACTACCTGCAGGGTCGGTTCGTCTGCTACGAGGGATGTGACGGCCGAGTTGTGCGCAGGGCCATCACGTGCGGTGTTCCGCAGGGGTCGGTCTTGGGTCCGCTCGTGT
Organism: Xestia rhomboidea; assembly: GCA_963853795.1. Taxonomy (NCBI): domain Eukaryota; kingdom Metazoa; phylum Arthropoda; class Insecta; order Lepidoptera; family Noctuidae; genus Xestia; species Xestia rhomboidea. The sequence continues at coordinate 21,153,429 of OY970766.1, forward strand.
GGAACATTGGCTACGACTGGGCCTTGCGCTGTTTGCTCTCCCCCGGGCAGGGCGTCATTTGCTACGCTGATGACACTCTCGTCACGGCCCGGGGAGGGAGCTACGAAGAAGCGGCACGCTCGGCCGTCGAGGGCACGTCCCTTGTCGTGGGGCGAATCGAGGCACTGGGCCTCAAGGTGGCGCTCGAGAAGACGGAGGCCCTGGTATTTCATGCGCCCCGACGCCGGCCACCGGCTGGCGCACACCTAACTATTGGTGGTGCGACAATAGCGGTGCGGGCAAGCATGAGATACTTGGGCCTGGTTCTGGACCGGAGGTGGAACTTCGGAGAGCACTTTGCTCAGCTTGCGCCGAAGCTGATCGGCACGGCGTCCGCCCTCAGTCGGCTGTTGCCGAACCTGGGTGGACCGAACGTCGTTTGCCGACGGCTCTACACGGGGGTAGTCCGCTCGATGGCGCTCTACGGGGCCCCGGTGTGGGCGGAGTCCCTGTCTGCCCAAAATAAGGCTCTTCTGCGGAGACCGCAAAGAGTCATGGCAGTCAGGGTCATACGAGGATACCGCACCGTGTCTACGGAAGCAGCGTGCACCCTTGCCGGCACGCCCCCGTGGGATCTGGAGGCGCAGGTGCTCGCCGAAGTCTATTGGCGTGGCGCGGACCTGCAGGCGGGAAGTGGCAGACGCCCGCCGCCTGAGCTGGTCACGAGGTGGCGTAGGGAGGCCCAAGCCGAAACCCTGCGGATTTGGAGGGCGAGGCTGGAGACGCCCAGTGCAGGTCACTGGACAGTGGGAGCTATCCAGCCGATCCTGGAGGAATGGGTACGGAGGCGACACGGGACATTGTCCTTCCGTCTGGTGCAGGTGTTGTCAGGGCATGGCTGCTTTGGCAAATACCTGCACAAAGTGGCTAGACGGGAGGCGACTCCCGTGTGTCACCAGTGCGGCTGCAGCGAGGATACGGCGCTTCACACCCTCGAGCATTGTCCTGCTTGGGTGGTGCAGCGCCGTGCTCTCGCAGCAGTAATCGGAGCAGACCTCTCCTTGCCGGCCGTTGCAAAGGCCATGGTCGACAGCAGGGGGGCATGGGAGGCGGTGGCGTCCTTTTGCGAGGATGTCATCTCGCAGAAGGAGGCGGCGGAGCGCGTCAGGGAGGAAGACTCCCTCGCTGACGCGATTCGTCGCAGGAGGATAGGGCGGCGGAGAAGGCGCCATGGCGACCTGATGCCGCCCTAAGAGGTGCCAGCGGGCGATAGATCGGGGAGTCTATCGTCGTCGCGTTGCACGGCCCTCACGAGTGGAGGCGATGTCTCAGGTGAGCCCGGACATCGCCAAAAGAGTTTGGTGCCCAGTGGCGGGCAGCGCTGGATGGGTCACGAACGTCATGCGTAGCAGTTCTCGCGGCCCATCCGCAAAGGCGACAGTAGGCTTACGGCGGTGTTTTTTAGTGGGTGCAAGCCCCACATAACCAAACCGTCTCCCCGGACGGTGCGGTATGCGTTAGGCATTTTTCACCGCAAAAAAAAAAAAAAAAAAAAAGGTTCTGCCGGAGAAACGCCTCCGACCGCTGCTTGCGGCGGATAAGAGGCGGAGCCAGCCGGGGCCGTCCTCCTCCCAGGTGGAAGACGACGCCCTTCTCCCTGCAACCACCCCGTCCAACGAGTGGACGGAGGTGGTCCGTAAGGGGAAAGGGAAGGGCAAAGGTAAAAAGTCGGCGACGGCCGTCCCTGCTGTCCCCGCCACCACCGCTCCCAGCCAGTCTCAGACGACCGGCAAGGGAATGGGGAAGGGGAAAGAGAAAGGGAAGGGAAAGAGGCGGCTGGTCCCCCCAAAAACCGCAGCCGTCGTGGTGACGCTCACCGCGGAGGCTGCGGAGCGAGGGGAGACCTACATGTCGATCTTGATGCGGGCGCGGACCAATGCCGATCCTACCCAACTGGGGATCGGCAGTGTGACTTGCAGGCGGACCCAAGCCGGGGCTCGAATCTTCGAGTTCCCGGGGGCAGAGGCGAGTGCCCATGCTGACCTCTTTGCAGCCAAGCTGCAGGAGGTCATCGCGGACTCGGCCAAGGTGGCCCGGCCGGTCAAGTCGGTGGCCATACAGGTGACGGACCTGGACGACTCCGTCACCAAGGAGGAGGTGGTGGCGGCGGTCGCAGCAATAGGGGGCTGTGGAGTCGCGGCGGTCCAAGGCCGGGACATAAGGCCCGGCCGCGGCGGCATGGGCACCATTCGCCTCGAGTGCCCAGTCGCCGCTGCCAAAGCCGTCCTTGCCAAGGGACGGCTCACAGTCGGGTTCAGCTCGGGTGCAGTCCGGGCACTCGAGGACCAGCCTCTGCGGTGTTTCCGGTGCTTCGGCATCGGACACACCCGGCCCCTGTGTCCGTCCACGGTAGACAGGACGGACATGTGCTACCGTTGCGGCAAGGAGGGCCACAAAGCCGCCTCCTGCAAGGCCGCCACGCCGCACTGCGCGGTGTGTGCCGCCAGTGGCTGCCCGGCAGGCCACATTATGAAGGGGAGGAACTGCAATCCTCCCCCTAAGCGGGGCAAAGTGCAGGCGCCGAGCGGGTTTGCTACTACCGATAGCACCGTCGTCCCTGCGGCAGCTGCGGAGGAGGGTGCGATGTCCGACTGATGGATCGAACATCGGGTCGAACATCGCATCCTTGGCTGATGGCTGAGTGGTCGGTGGACTCGGCAAAGGTCGCCGAGCCTTGCTCGGTCCCTGGCCGTTCGCTGGGTGACCGGGATGGATCGGTGGCGTTGCTGTCGCGGTGTCCCACAGACTCCCCTCCCCTCTCGCTCTTAGAGAGGGGAACGGGATACGTGGCCGCCGCGTTTGCCTCCTTTTGCGAGGACGTAATCTCGCAAAAGGAGGAGGCGGAGCGTGCGCGGGTTTGCTGCGCCGCTCCGCAGACGAAGAAGGGGTCGGAGAAGGCTCCGTCCTCTCCCTCCTCATGGTGGTGACGGGCGGGCGATAGGCACGGGGGTGCCTCCGCCCGCATTGCACCCGTCACTACCTTCGTCGGTCATTCCCGGGCCCGTCCCCCTCCCCAAGGGGGGGGCGTGAGGGGTCCGACATGCGGGTCAATCGTCGGCGGAGGACTGGACGTAAAGGCTGTGCCGATTTCCCAGTCCCCCGCCACTTAGACGAAGCGGGAATGCCGCTGGGTTATTTTAGTGGGTATACCGGGTCATACCCGGGGAGTCCCACATAGCCCTCTCATCCCCCGATGGGAGGGTATGCGTAATGCATTTTTTCCCAGCGCAAAAAAAAAAAAAAAAAAAAGGTTAGGTTAGGTTAGGTTAGGTTAGGTTAGGTTAGGTTGGGGGGGGGCCGATCTGTATTTATGCTTTCGCGGTTGCACAACGACATGCTTTGCATGGTAGCATAGATGCAGGTCTACCTTACTGCCTCCCTCAGAGGCGGTAGGGTGGCGGGGTCTTGAGGGAGAGCGCTACGGTCGTGTAGATCCTCAAGGCAAGTCTGGTGTGTTCACCTTCACGTGGTTGCCGCCCTGTTCTTGGTCTAATTCCATAAGAAATAGACGCAACAAAAACCACCAGGCGCTTTCTGGGGGGGGGGGGGGCACATCGCACTTCGTATGATCGACTCCCGTCATGCGAAGTGCGGTGTGCGTTTCCCCTGCGTGCCCCTCTGAGCGTAGCAGAGGGCATGGCAGGGGAGTGGGGTCCTCCTTTTGCGGGGTTCTCGCAGAAGGAGGAGGCGGGGCGGCGCGGCGAGTGGATCATGTGCGGAACATGATCCTCTCGCCGCGCCGCTCCGCGGGCGGAGAGGGGGGGAAGGGGCGTTTGCCCTCCCTCCTCACGGTGACGGGCGGGCGACAGGCGCGGAGGTGCCTCCGCCCGCATTGCACCCGTCACCCCGCGGGGGGACTGGGCCTCCCGCTTCCCGGCGTGCGTGCGTGAACACCATGCTGGGGAGCGAGGAGAGGAGGCCTGGTCAGAGGTAGCCTCCTTTTGCGAGGTTCTCGCAAAGGGAGGAGGCGGAGCGGCGCGGCGAGAGGATCATGCGCGGAACATGATCCTCTCGCTGCGCCGCTCCGCGGGCGGTGAGGGGGGGAAGGGGCGTTTGCCCTCTCTCCTCACGGTGACGGGCGGGCGACAGGCACGGAGGTGCCTCCGCCCGCATTGCACCCGTCACCTCGCGGGCGACTGGGCCTCCCGCTTCCCGGCGTGCGTTGGCGGACGCCATGCTGGGGAGCGCGGAGGCCTGGTCAGCGGTAGCCTCCTTTTGCGTTTTCGCAAAAGGAGGAGGCGGAGCGCGCGCGGGAGGTCTCTCTCTCGCTGCGCTGCTCCGCGGGCGGAGAGGGGGGGAAGGGGCATTTGCCCTCCCTCCTCACGGTGACGGGCGGGCGACAGGCGCGGGGGTGCCTCCGCCCGCATTGCACCCGTCACCTCCGTCGGTCATTCCCAACCCCCTCCTCCACGCCCGTGCCGTGAGGGCAAGAGGGGGGGGTGTGCCTTGCGTTCGTCGGCGGGGGACTGGAAGTAAAGGCTGTGCCGGATTCCCAGTCCCCCTCCACTATGACGAAGCGGGAATGCGCTGGGTCGTTTTAGTGGGTATACCGGGTTCGACCGCCCGGGGAGTCCCACATACCCCTCCCGTCCCCCGACGGGAGGGCATGCGTAATGCATTTTTTCCCAGCGTCAAAAAAAAAAAAAAAAAAAGGTTAGGTTGGGGGGGGCGGATCTGTATTTGGGCGGATCTGTATTTATGCTTTCGCGGTTGCACAACGACATGCTCTGCATGGTAGCATAGATGCAGGTCTACCTTACTGCCTCCCTCAGAGGCGGTAGGGTGGCGGGGTCTTGAGGGAGAGCGCTACGGTCGTGTAGATCCTCAAGGCAAGTCTGGTGTGTTCACCTTCACGTGGTTGCCGCCCTGTTCTTGGTCTAATTCCATAAGAAATAGACGCAACAAAAACCACCAGGCGTTTTCTGGGGGGGGGGGGGCGCATCGCACTTCGTATGATCAAATTCCCGTCATACGAAGTGCGGTGTGCGTTTCCCCTGCGTGCCCCTCTGAGCGTAGCAGAGGGCATGTCAGGGGAGTGGGGTCCTCCTTTTGCGAGGTTCTCGCAGAAGGAGGAGGCGGGGCGGCGCGGTGGGAGGATCGTGTTTGGAGGACATGATCCTCTCGCCGTGCCGCTCCGCGGGCGGAGAGGGGGGGAAGGGGCGTTTGTCCTCCCTCCTCACGGTGACGGGCGGGCGACAGGCGCGGAGGTGCCTCCGCCCGCATTGCACCCGTCACCCCGCGGGGGACTGGGCCTCCCGCTTCCCGGCGTGCGTGCGTGAACACCATGCTGGGGAGCGAGGAGAGGAGGCCTGGTCAGAGGTAGCCTCCTTTTGCGAGGTTCTCGCAAAGGGAGGAGGCGGAGCGGCGCGGCGAGAGGATCATGCGCGGAACATGATCCTCTCGCTGCGCCGCTCCGCGGGCGGTGAGGGGGGGAAGGGGCGTTTGCCCTCTCTCCTCACGGTGACGGGCGGGCGACAGGCACGGAGGTGCCTCCGCCCGCATTGCACCCGTCACCTCGCGGGCGACTGGGCCTCCCGCTTCCCGGCGTGCGTTGGCGGACGCCATGCTGGGGAGCGCGGAGGCCTGGTCAGCGGTAGCCTCCTTTTGCGTTTTCGCAAAAGGAGGAGGCGGAGCGCGCGCGGGAGGTCTCTCTCTCGCTGCGCTGCTCCGCGGGCGGAGAGGGGGGGAAGGGGCATTTGCCCTCCCTCCTCACGGTGACGGGCGGGCGACAGGCGCGGGGGTGCCTCCGCCCGCATTGCACCCGTCACCTCCGTCGGTCATTCCCAACCCCCTCCTCCACGCCCGTGCCGTGAGGGCAAGAGGGGGGGTCCGCCTTGTGTTCGTCGGCGGGGGACTGGAAGTAAAGGCTGTGCCGGATTCCCAGTCCCCCTCCACTATGACGAAGCGGGAATGCGCTGGGTCGTTTTAGTGGGTATACCGGGTTTTGTACGCCCGGGGAGTCCCACATACCCCTCCCGTCCCCCGACGGGAGGGCATGCGTAATGCATTTTTTCCCAGCGTCAAAAAAAAAAAAAAAAAAAAAAAAAAAAAAAAAAAAAAAAAAAAAAAAAAAAAAGGTTAGGTTGGGGCGGATCTGTATTTATGCTTTCGCGGTTGCACAACGACATGTTTTGCATGGTAGCATAGATGCAGGTCTACCTTACTGCCTCCCTCAGAGGCGGTAGGGTGGCGGGGTCTTGAGGGAGAGCGCTACGGTCGTGTAGATCCTCAAGGCAAGTCTGGTGTGTTCACCTTCACGTGGTTGCCGCCCTGTTCTTGGTCTAATTCCATAAGAAATAGACGCAACAAAAACCACCAGGCGCTTTCTGGGGGGGGGGGCGCATCGCACTTCGTATGATCGACTCCCGTCATGCGAAGTGCGGTGTGCGTTTCCCCTGCGTGCCCCTCTGAGCAGTGGGCGTAGCAGAGGGCATGGCAGGGGAGTGGGGTCCTCCTTTTGCGAGGTTCTCGCAGAAGGAGGAGGCGGGGCGGCTCGGCGAGGGGATCATGAGCAACCACATGATCCTCTCGCCGCACCGCTCCGCGGGCGGAGAGGGGGGGAAGGGGCGTTTGCCCTCCCTCCTCACGGTGACGGGCGGGCGACAGGCGCGGAGGTGCCTCCGCCCGCATTGCACCCGTCACCCCGCGGGGGACTGGGCCTCCCGCTTCCCGGCGTGCGTGCGTGAACACCATGCTGGGGAGCGAGGAGAGGAGGCCTGGTCAGAGGTAGCCTCCTTTTGCGAGGTTCTCGCAAAGGGAGGAGGCGGAGCGGCGCGGCGAGAGGATTATGCGCGGAACATGATCCTCTCGCTGCGCCGCTCCGCGGGCGGTGAGGGGGGGAAGGGGCGTTTGTCCTCCCTCCTCACGGTGACGGGCGGGCGACAGGCACGGAGGTGCCTCCGCCCGCATTGCACCCGTCACCTCGCGGGCGACTGGGCCTCCCGCTTCCCGGCGTGCGTTGGCGGACGCCATGCTGGGGAGCGCGGAGGCCTGGTCAGCGGTAGCCTCCTTTTGCGATTTCGCAAAAGGAGGAGGCGGAGCGCGCGCGGGAGGTCTCTCTCTCGCTGCGCTGCTCCGCGGGCGGAGAGGGGGGGAAGGGGCATTTGCCCTCCCTCCTCACGGTGACGGGCGGGCGGCAGGCATGGGGGTGCCTCCGCCCGCATTGCACCCGTCACCTCCGTCGGTCATTCCCGAACCCCCTCCTCCACGCCCGTGCCGTGAGGGCAAGAGGGGGGGTCCGCCTTGTGTTCGTCGGCGGGGGACTGGAAGTAAAGGCTGTGCCGGATTCCCAGTCCCCCTCCACTATGACGAAGCGGGAATGCGCTGGGTCGTTTTAGTGGGTATACCGGGTTCGACCGCCCGGGGAGTCCCACATACCCCTCCCGTCCCCCGACGGGAGGGCATGCGTAATGCATTTTTTCCCAGCGTCAAAAAAAAAAAAAAAAAAAAAGGTTAGGTTAGGTTAGGTTAGGTTAGGTTAGGTTAGGTTTTTTTTTTTTTTTTTTTTTTTTTTTTTGTTTTGGCAGGAGTGGGAAATCCCCGCGGACACCTCGACTATCCCACAGGAATTTCTCTTGTGAGACAGTCGAGGTAGTGCCGGACTCGAACCGGCTAAAAACCACTCCTGCCCCAGCCAGTGTCCCTCTAACATAATCAGAGTCCTTGACGTCTGTCTTGTTTAATTTGTTTACATTTCTTGGTGGCCGGAGAGACCACATGATGCGCGTTTTGGTTTTGCGTGATAAATTACCTATTTTAAACATACTCTAAGTTTTCTTTAAATTTGTTTTACTGTGTGCTTGTGACTTTAAATTTTGTTACTTGTTAAAAAAAAAAAAAATATAACTATTTACTTCTATTTTACTTTACTGATGTTCGCTTATTTCTTTACTTATATTTATATCTATTATTAACCCTTATATTAATGCCCTTTTTAAGATTTCTTGCTTTGTTTAATTTTATTTCCTATTTTTATGTTAATTTATTTGATATCTAAGGTATATACTCACTATATATTTAAATATCTTTAATTTTGTGTCATATATATATTAATATATACTATATTAATTTTGTTTCCGTCTGTATCAGTATCACCAAATTCGACCCAGCTTGACATATCCACCAGCGCCGGCACCTGCTCCAGCATAACTTGAGTCAGTTTCTCATGAAGCGGCCTCAATTTACATTTTTGCTCAATGCCGACGCTAGTGACCGTCTCTACTCTCCTGTTTATCGGTTGGGCCGAATTGGTTTTACTCTTGTGCTTGGAAGTGGTCGCATCGCCAACTTTAGCAATATGCTATCGAAGCTCTTGCGAATGCGTCCCACTTCCTTCGCACGGGGCATTCGTTGCTGAATGCGTTGTGCTCGGTGGCCCCTTGTTTTGCTCTGGTGCAGTTCACGCAAGCCGCTGCTTTGCCGATCTGTCTATCCGGGCAATCTGCCCTGAGGTGTACTCCACCGCAGTGGCTACACAGATCGGCTGGCTCCGTGCACAGGCGTTTTCCGTGCCCGTATGCCAAGCAGCGGGTGCACTGCACCAGAGGCGTCTGATCCTCGACGCGTACTCGCTGGAGGTCGATGCGGAGTTTTCCCACTTCGATCGCCCTCCTCCAGACCATAGGGGACACACCAAGCACAACGTGATTCGCGTGCGGGTTCCGGGTTTTTCTTTGGTATTTTATCACCACCCTCTGCGCCTCGTCGTCGAGCCCGTGAAATATCTCCCGGTTCTGATTCTTAAGGGCTCTCAGCACCTCCTCGTCACTGTGCATGAGTAATACGTCCCTAAGAATCAGAAGCGGGTCCCGATTTTTCACGTCCTCGACAACGAGGTTCTCTCCGGCCTTCTCCAAACGCGCCTTTAATTTTCTCCTCTCCTCCGTCGTCGCGCACCCCATGATCACCTTGGTTAGGTTAGGTTAGGTTAGGTTAGGTTTTTTTTTTTTTTTTTTTTCCTTTGTTTTGGCAGGAGTGGGAAATCCCCGCGGACACCTCGACTATCCCACAGGAATTTCTCCTGTGAGACAGTCGAGGTAGTGCCGGACTCGAACCGGCTAAAACCACACTCCTGCCCCGCCAGTGTCCCTCTGACATGATCAGAGACCTTGTTCACTCTGTTTATTCTTGTTTTGCGACTTTTTTGGTTTAGGCCGAAGAGCCACGCTATATGCGCTTATTTTTGTCAATAAAGTTATATCTATAGTGATCAGAACCGGATTTTTAAGTTTGTATTTATATTTGTATTTATGTTTTTCAATTTTTATTTACTATGATAATTATGTATATTAACTGCTTCTATCTACTATAATTATTTTATTGTTCATCTAAATATTTCTGTATTTTTTTTTTTTTTTCAATGTACAATTCCACTACTATAATTTATCTAGCTACAAATGGTTTTTAATTTATTTATATAATTTTTAACTACTAATGCTTTTTATTTTATTTATATAATTATTAATTCTACGATCCCTCACAAATCTGCCCTCGTGGTGTTTCTTTTATTTCGTTTTTGTTTTACATAATGCAGTTGTTGGGTTAGATCCTTAATATCAACACTATATATTTAATATATAGTTTCATATATAATAGTTTTCCACACCAACTGCATCATGCGAACATTTTCGAGACAGATTTCCGACCAATTTGACACAGCCGTCGATCCCACTAGAGCTGACCTACAGTCTGGCATAACTCCAGCCACTTTCTCACGAAAGTGACTCAAATTACCTGCGTCCGTCAAGCCAACCCTAGTGGTTCGCTCAATGCAACTGCAATTCAGTTGTGTCAAACTGGTCGTCTCTGTGTACGCGGAAGTGGGCGCCTCGACAACTTTAGCAATATGCTATGGTTGCTCGTGCGAATGCGTCCCACTTCCTGCGTATCGGGCATTCTGTGCTGAACGCATTGTGCGAGTGCTCCCCGAGCTTGGCTCTGGTGCAGTTCACGCATGCCGCTGCCTCGCCAAGATGTTTGACTGGGCAGTCCACCCTAAGGTGTGGACCGCCGCAGTGGCTGCATAGGTCGGCCGGCTCCGTGCAGAGGCGCTTGCCGTGACCGTATGCTAGGCAGCGGGTGCACTGCACCAGAGGCGTCTGGTCTTCGACGCGCACTCTCTGGAGGGGTTAGGTTAGGTTAGGTTAGGTTAGGTTAGGTTAGGTTACGGTGACGGGCGGGCGACAGGCACGGAGGTGCCTCCGCCCGCATTGCACCCGTCACCTCGCGGGCGACTGGGCCTCCCGCTTCCCGGCGTGCGTTGGCGGACGCCGTGCTGGGGAGCGCGGAGGCCTGGTCAGCGGTAGCCTCCTTTTGCGATTTCGCAAAAGGAGGAGGCGGAGCGCGCGCGGGAGGTCTCTCTCTCGCTGCGCTGCTCCGCGGGCGGAGAGGGGGGGAAGGGGCATTTGCCCTCCTTCCTCACGGCGACGGGCGGGCGACAGGCGCGGGGGTGCCTCCGCCCGCATTGCACCCGTCACCTCCGTCGGTCATTCCCAACCCCCTCCTCCACGCCCGTGCCGTGAGGGCAAGAGGGGGGGGTGTGCCTTGTGCTCGTCGGCGGGGGACTGGAAGTAAAGGCTGTGCCGGATTCCCAGTCCCCCTCCACTATGACGAAGCGGGAATGCGCTGGGTCGTTTTAGTGGGTATACCGGGTATTGCACGCCCGGGGAGTCCCACATACCCCTCCCGTCCCCCGACGGGAGGGCATGCGTAATGCATTTTTTCCCAGCGTGAAAAAAAAAAAAAAAAAAAAAAAAAAAGGTTAGGTTAGGTTAGGTTAGGTTAGGTTAGGTTATCGGCCCTGGAAGAAAGGCTTAGGGAGCTGTTTGACACTTGTCTGACGTCGAGACGGTTCCCTAAGGCTTGGAAGGAGGGTCGACTGGTGCTGCTGCAGAAAGCGGGGCGCCCCCTGGAGTCGCCATCAGCGTACAGGCCAATTGTCTTGCTGGACGAGGCGGGGAAGATGCTAGAGAAGATTCTCGCTACCCGCATCGTCCGGCACTTGGAGGCAGTTGGACCGAACTTGTCGGACGCCCAGTTCGGATTCCGGGCAGGACGTTCGACAGTGGACGCCATCTTGCGCCTCAAGGCCGAGGCAAAGGATGCAGTTGCTCAGGGTGGGGTATTGTTGGCGGTGTCTTTAGACATCGCCAACGCGTTCAACACCTTGCCATTCAGCTGCATCGAGGAGGCGCTCCGCTACCATCAGGTGCCCGTCTACCTGAGGCAGCTGGTAGCAGACTACCTGCAGGGTCGGTTCGTCTGCTACGAGGGATGTGACGGCCGAGTTGTGCGCAGGGCCATCACGTGCGGTGTTCCGCAGGGGTCGGTCTTGGGTCCGCTCGTGTGGAACATTGGCTACGACTGGGCCTTGCGCTGTTTGCTCTCCCCCGGGCAGGGCGTCATTTGCTACGCTGATGACACTCTCGTCACGGCCCGGGGAGGGAGCTACGAAGAAGCGGCACGCTCGGCCGTCGAGGGCACGTCCCTTGTCGTGGGGCGAATCGAGGCACTGGGCCTCAAGGTGGCGCTCGAGAAGACGGAGGCCCTGGTATTTCATGCGCCCCGACGCCGGCCACCGGCTGGCGCACACCTAACTATTGGTGGTGCGACAATAGCGGTGCGGGCAAGCATGAGATACTTGGGCCTGGTTCTGGACCGGAGGTGGAACTTCGGAGAGCACTTTGCTCAGCTTGCGCCGAAGCTGATCGGCACGGCGTCCGCCCTCAGTCGGCTGTTGCCGAACCTGGGTGGACCGAACGTCGTTTGCCGACGGCTCTACACGGGGGTAGTCCGCTCGATGGCGCTCTACGGGGCCCCGGTGTGGGCGGAGTCCCTGTCTGCCCAAAATAAGGCTCTTCTGCGGAGACCGCAAAGAGTCATGGCAGTCAGGGTCATACGAGGATACCGCACCGTGTCTACGGAAGCAGCGTGCACCCTTGCCGGCACGCCCCCGTGGGATCTGGAGGCGCAGGTGCTCGCCGAAGTCTATTGGCGTGGCGCGGACCTGCAGGCGGGAAGTGGCAGACG